>JAOBAY020003943.1:0-15514 GCA_025331085.2 Zoanthus sociatus | reverse complement strand
TTACATTTCTGAGTTCCAAAGTAATCTTTCTATGCCACATTAAGTAGCCCGAGTAAACGCCTGTATAGGCGTCTAGTCTGTAATTAATTCGGTACGAAAAAACAAAATATAATGTCATGAAAATTCTATTAAGCAATTATTTACAACTCGTTAAGCGCACAAGGTGGTTTGAAAATAAAGTTGTTCTCATCGCTCAAAGATAAATAACATGTCTAAACTTTAAGCGATAATTTAAGTTGAACCTAATTTTCAGAATAATTAAGCGGGTGCAATTGCTTCAGCAAAAATAAACAAAATACATTATGTCATGAAAATCTTTAAAAAGATTTCTTTTAACTTGATAAACGCTTGTGAATTTGAAGGAAAAATCTCTAACTTCGGTTTGTCTTGCTTGGAGCATAACAGCTGTCATCCCAAACCAGTCTTCGGGTAAATACGTCAACGACAATTAATGTCTGTGCATCGGGATATGGTACCGCCGTCAAAGGCTTTTAGATAAATACCATCTCATTCTACCATATCGACTGTTTGAGGCGTCCACTGTGAAATGCGAAACGAGCTGACTTGCCACTAGTGACAGCGTGTCACCCAAGCCAAGAATGAACTGGAAACTAATCAAAATTCTCGAAAGAGGTTGGTACTTAGTACTTTCAACGCCAGCTTCATTTCGTCCCCAGAGCCCAACGTTTTTCTTAGCCGGCGGGGCCTTCGCACGACAAAACATAGGGCTCTGTGGAAATTGGATTATCGACTCATTTGATTGGCTATTGAAAAACCAAGAACAACTAAAAGGAAGTAAAAATGTTCGTACGGCAAAATGTGAACAGCCCGGTTTTCAATAATAACAATTAGGAAAATTCTGGAGAAGACTCTTTTAAAAACATCGCGATCAGCTATCACACCATTTGTCGTTGCTGTGACGGTTTTAGGCCCTTGTCAAACGGACTCGCAAGTAGTCGCAAGCACACAACTTGCGTCTACTTGCGACTCCGTTTGGCCAGGCCTCGCGCTCACTTTGGTCGAGAACAAATTTTCTCACAAGTCGACGCAAGTTTTTCACCGTTTGGCCACCCAACCCAAGTCAACGCAAGTTGGTTGTCGTCAATTCGTTGTTATAGCCGCACGAGACTAAGTCCCTAGCCTTGAAACGAATTTTTTTTTGTGACTTGCGTGTATTTGCGAGGGAACTTGCGAGTCCGTTTGGCTACCCAAAGCAAGTCCCTACGCAAGTTCAACTTGTGGCTACTTGCGAGTCCGTTTGACCATGGCCTTAATTAGAAACCCACCGGTAGTATTTTCGGAAAGAAATTAAACAATGCAGAGGCGGAGTTGTTGAACATGCTTCGGTTTTGAACTCTATAAAGTATGACTATGGTTTGCCAAAAAAAATCTGCCAACCGTGCTTTAGAAAGATTAAGCGGTGAATATTGTACAATTCCGGGCTTTCAGTGTAACTGGCAAAATTGGAATTGTTCTGACAACGACATAGAACAGACTCGCCAAAAGTCTTAAACGAGTCCGCTAATCGCAGCAAGTTAGAGAATCACCAAGGTTTTCAAAATTTATTTATTTACAAAAAATATTACAGTTTTCATATGTAGCGTTCTTATCTTGCTGATGGCGAGCTAATCGAGGCAGACAGATGAATAAATATAAATCAACTATTTTCAGGGGACAGAGTCAAAAATTACGTTATATATTATATCGAAAATACTTGCTTTGACTTACAACTACAAGGCAACGAAAATATATATCCCCCACGGACCAAATCTGCTAGCAGATTTGACCCCCCTAGGACTACATCCGCTAGCGAATTTGGTCCCCCATAATGCGATTATCGCCGATTTTGTCCCCCCACAAAAACACTTCATAATTCGAGCTTTATTCGCAAAATATTGCGCAAACATTTTTAAAATTATAATTTTTGTAAGAATTGTTTTATTAAAGTTAGTATTTTTGGATAGCGAACTGATAATAATTAAGCGGCCCTGTAGAAACACTCTAATTTGAATCAAAAGAAAGCGAACGACTTTATATGGAACACGACCAAATGAACATTTGCGAAGTTTTCTATAAACACATTAAAATGAATTTTTGAGGAAAAAGATCGCGCAAACAAACAATGTCATTATAGCTTGACGACTTAGGTAACTGATTAGCTTGCCTATTCTCCTATTACCTATTCGTGGCTTAATAAATAACACCGGTATATTCTTTAAAACAAATCATTAAAAATATATTGAATATATCTATTTAATGTTATTTCATTGCGTTCAACATCAGGAAAACGCAATCGTAAGCTTGCACAGGCGGAAAAAATCTCGATTTAGTGGTTGATCCAAATCGACGCCATTTTGGATTTCTCCGAGAGGGTCTGGATGCAGTTTGTTTCCAGAAGACGGGCCTCGTGTGTAAAAGTCTGCAGTGCAGAGGATGTTTCATCATCATTGAGTTTTATCATATAAATACTAATTGTTTTTGTTCAGAGTTAACCAAGTGTTAAAACTAATTCACTTTTGAGCAAGCGGGTCCTGGTGCGTGATACTCAAAGACAGAGATACACACTGTGACGTCACGACGTCTCTCCAGATTTGAAATTTTCGGGGGTTGACAGCCCTGGACATGTACATGACATCCTTGCCATCAGGAGATTAATATGTATTTTCTGTTGTTGATTATTCATAGTCACTATGTTGCGATTTAAGTCATCAAGTCTACAACGACCGACAAGATGATTGCAAGCCTGAATCTTATGTTTCTAACACATGGATTACCTATTAGCATTGTGACGGACAATGGTCCTCAGTTTATCAGTGACGAGTTTATAACGTTCATGGAAAATGAGGGAATTCAGCATTGTACCACCACACCACTCGATCAGTGGCCGCAGGCGAACGGAGAAATGAAGCGTCAGAACCGTTCCTTGCCCATCAGAATTGCTCAGATTGAGAAGAAAGACTGGAAAGAGGAACTAGGAGCCTACTTAACAATGTACAGGACCATACCCCACAGCACTACTGGTGTAAGTTCCGCAGAGATGTTTGGTCTTACAAACACGTTTACCCGGAATTGAAGAGCATACTGTAGTGGATCAGACATATATAGTCACAGAGCGGTGAAGCAAAGGCGAAAAAAAAATGTACATCGACAAGAAACGTCAAGCAAAAGAAAATCATTTTAAAGGAGGAGATTTAGGCTTGCTAAAGCAAAAATCACTAAGTAAGAGACTCCACTCTTTGACCCACAGGCACAGCCACATCGTGTTGTGTCAAAAATCACTGATTAAGAGACTCCATTCTTTGACCCACAGCCACAGCGCGTTGCGGTGTCAAAAGCCGTTAGCAGTTTATACAGTTCAATCACCAAATGGTGCCCAAGTAATTTGTCATATCTCAAGATTTTCCACGAGTCAAAGTCACCAAGAGATGGCAACAAGAGAAAGAAACTAAATTAACTTAGATGAAGCAACGGCGTAAACGCAGCCTGACAGTGAAGTAGAAACTTACACGAGGAACGATCTACTCAGATGACACAGCCTGATTACAAAGTAAATGTTTCTTAAGATAGTGTCACCACTTAGGATGAAATAACTGTCCAGAGCAAACCTAACAACGGTACGGTGTCTATGTAGGAAAGAGAAAGTTCTACTCGACCAACAAGGCTGAAGAGAATGCCAACGAGATTTAAAAACTGTAAACTCTGAACTAATAGGAAGGAATATTTCAGGACGGTCTAACCATTTGAAGATGTTATAGAGCAAAGGCAGCACCTTCTTCTCAGTTATTTTAAGGCCCTGAGTAGAGGTCTGGCCAGGAATCGAGCCCGATCCTCCCGCAAAACAGTGTTATCAATTAAGTAATGGTTATAAGCAAACCAATAGGGAAAGTTTAACATCTCTGTGTAGATTTAGTAGTGGAATCATATGGGTTTAGAACGTACATAGAGATTAGGTGGTGGTGTTAGAATAATCTCATTCTAAGACTCTTTGGGATGCCTATATGTATACTAAATATAATGTAAAGTTATTGTGTAAATTGAATAAATTAAAACTTTTAGATGTTCTTTATTCGGTTTTATGTTTAACGTGAGTTGTGTGTTAGACCGTTTTAAAATATTGTTCCCATTATGAATGGTAACTCCTTTTCGTCTTTTAAACAAAAAGAAAGACGATATATGCGATGCGCGTTTGTATGCTATAATTTCTTTTATGAAATTGTAAATGTTCACAACTTGGAAACAGTGGCAACGAGATTGCTCACTTTATTTTCATGCTTCACAGCGTAATGAAAACACACTTGTAGACCAATCAAAATGCAGGTACTATCCAAATTATTTTATAGTACTATGAAAACACACTTGTAGACCAATCAAAATGCACATACTATCCAAGTTATCTTATGAAATACCTTAGAGTATATATAATATGGGCGAACGTGGTTGGCGCAGTTGGTAAGATCTCTGCTTTCTAACCACAAGGGCCCCAGTTCGATCCCGGCAGTTTGCCGAGATTCAAGTATTTGTGTGACCCTCTTTTACGCCTAAGCCAACTCAGCTTTCCATCCTTCCGGGGTAGGTAAATGAGTACCAGCATCTGCTGGGAGCTAACCTGCGATAGATTAGTGTCCCGTCCAGGGGGAGTTAAAAGACTCTCATCCTCTTAGCACTACAGAAACCGGAGATAAGCGCCGGCTCCATGGGCCAAATGGCTCGTAAAGGATTTAGCTTAATATATATATTTATATCATCAGTTAGCATTGTAACGAACTTTACATTTGGCTATTTTATCTGAGGAGTGCTGCACTTTTTGTGCGGTATGAAACTAATTAGTAATAAAATGCCAAGTCAAACCTTTTGTACTTGATAACATCACCTGAATAATAATATTAACGCTCTGGTTCTACTATTGAGCACTCTATCAGCAGACGGTTCAAATCATATTGTGTGTGTATATATATATATAATGATAATTGATTTTTGTTTCAGCTGTTATGAAGTATCAATCGGAAGGTTCTGCACGGGAAACAGTGACGTTCCACATCTTGTTTTTTCAAATGATAATTGCATGAAGTTACATTTTCACTGGAGTGGTCGACAGGGGCAGGGTGGTGTGAAGTGGCAGGGATTCAAGGCTTACTACTTCTCAGAAGGTCACATGTCATCGAGAATGAAAGCTATCTTTGATTTGCGAAGGTTTGTACATGAAATGTATTAACATGACTTATGGGAAATGTAATGTGATGCAGGTGATAGCGAAGTGGATCTACATTTGAACATCATTCAAGAACCAACCAACCTTTATCTTGTTAAATCTAAATGCTGTGATTTCACAAAGACCCTAAGAACACCTCTGCATACACAAATTCCAGTTCTTTAGCTCGTTATGCTCTCTTTGACTTGGCAGAAAAATCTGTGACCCTCCCCAAAAAAAGCACCATCATTTTTTTGATAATCAATTTTATTATTTTGTTATCATGTTAAAAAACTCATGCTGGGTAAAATTTGTTTTACTATTTTGTGACCTGTTTTTTAATCCTCCCCGTTTTTGGTGTCACAACATGTGACCCTCCTGCTTAACTTCGTAATTGTGCTGTGATAAAACAAAAGGAAACAAGACCTTTTGGGATGTAGGAAACATTTTTAACCCTAACGTAAAGGGGATTTATAAATGTAACCTTAAAAATCATCAATGAAATGATCCAACAGAGAAAAACAAGAAGAAATTATAATGTTAAAAATTCATAATTGCCATGCACTCGATGAATGCAAACTGCTTGATCAACCACGACAGCCCTAACGCACCTCTGGTAGAAAATAGGCAAAAAAAGGTATCTACATTGCCTGTTGCTTACTGCTACCTCTAAGTGTGTGAAATATATCATCTCAGACTTTCCAGCGTGAAGGTCTTGAAACGTACCATCGAACTCGTCATCAAAAATACGCAAACTTGTACAATTGAGAGGAACTGATCATGATTTGATCTTATTTATTTGGTCATCAATTAAGACAATAGAGAAACATAGATTACAATTGACTTGTCATTCGATGAAAGATACCTCGCAGTGATTGTATTAAACAGGCATGGTAACACTTAGTAGATCAGCAACTTTCCGTAATAGTTGGAAGAACAATTTTGAAAAACAGTCTTGACCCTTAAAAACAATAGCCTGTACTGCCTTTTTTTGTTTACACTTTGGCGTATGATTGCCCTGACCAATGCTTCGATCGAAGAACATCTTCAAGAACACTGTCCAAATCCATGTTTCCGCACAAATCCTGTCACACATTCATCACATGGACAAACATGCGCAGTTATAGCATGGCTCGTATGTTAAGCCTCAAAATTGAACTTTACTAGATGTTACTCTTTTCAGTGATATCTGGGTACGAGATTACCGCCTGCCATCCTCCCCTGAGCCCCTCACCCCTGCTAATTTCTGACAAGTCCCTAAACTTACTGCACTTTTTTCTTTGATAATGGACCATTTTTAGATGTTGGCTTTAAGTCTAGCTACTCTCTTGGAATTGTTAAGAGTGTATTGCAGAAAGACCGTGTACAAAATGGCGTGTTATGTAGGGTCTGAAAACATCTACTGAACAGTTACAAAATGATAAATGAATGGCTGATGAAATACACGAAAATTAACTTGTCAGTGAGTCAATAAGAACAGGAGATTGGGACAAGCACGTTACTGCAACTGCAGAAAGATTTTTAGGAAAAAGAGTTGTTGAACAAAAATAGTTCAAATAAAACTCTTTTGTTCATAACTCCCAGATCGTCGTCAACAGTGCAGTGTAAACGTCGTCACTTCTGACCTTTCACACATAATAATCGATAATTCTTGTGAATTACCTCAAGGCACAATTTTGGGTCCTTTGTTATTCCTATAGATGTTTATAAATGGTTTACAAAATTACCTGAATTATTCCACAGCAACACTCTATACCGACAACACAACCCTAACTGTTTCTGCTTCAGATATGTTATTCAAAATCCTTTATATATTTTTTTTAAAGTGTATATGTAAATTTCATGTAATTACCGTGAATAAAAAAAAATTAATGTGTACCAATTCCAATCCTTTCATCTATCCATCCCATTTATCCATCCACTGATGCACATGTGCCAACATAATTTTCTCTATTTGTTTGATTTTTGTTCTTAATATTTATGAAGTGTTAGGACGAAAGCCAAGGGTACTTTGTACTCACCTGGGTGGCCTGTTCAATATAGAAATTGGACGTCACGAAACTGGATCATAAAACCTCCATCGAGGTGTGGAACAAAAGTATCATTTATGGATGTAAATTTTGGGAAAGCAGCAACTTTCAGTACCTGCCTTCGCCTATCAGGTATGCATTGTTAACTGTGTGAAATCACAAACTAATTAAAATAAGTTTTTGGGAATCCAGTACATTTTTGTCCGATATTCTTTCAGACGTAACATATAGAAATCTTGTAGTTAAAGTCTGACTCTAGATTACATAACATGTGGTGATTCTGGAATCCAGAGTTCAAGAAGATCCTGTTGGATACATAACGGGTGATTCTGAGTTTTGGAGTCCAAGACCGTCTTAGATCAACTTAATAGATCATATCAAATAATCTTACATGTGGTAATTCTTGGATGTTTAATGAAAAACCATTCTGTATTATCTGACATTGGGTGATCCTCAAATCTGGAATCCAGGACCATGCTTCTCAAAGGATGATTCTAGAAAAAGGAATACGAAGCTATCTTATGTGAACTTATATTGAGTGATTCTTAAATATAGAATACAATACCATCTTGGATTACCTTACGGAATCAGGAACCGAAAAACATCTTGGATTGCTTTATGTAGTGTGAACCTAAATCGTAAACGCAATACTTTCATGACATATATAACATGGGGTGACCCTGGAGTCAGCGAGCCATCGTCCAGTTAAATAGTACGGATGATTCTGGGCTCCAAGATCGTTTAGGATTAGTTAATGGGGGGTTCGTTTGGAAACTGGAATTCAAGACCATCTTGGATTACCTTGTACGTGGTTATTCTGGAATAATGAAAGAACCTCTTGAATTACTTTGCATTTGGTTATACTTAATAACCTATGACCTATAACTTATTACCTTATGGGTTCAGGAACCGAAAATCATTTTGGATTGCCTTACATGGGTTGACCATAAAATCGTGAAATCAATACTATCAAAACCTGTCGTGTTGTTAGGTAATACGGATGATTCTGGGATCCAATATCGTTTAGGATTTGCTTTCGAGTGTGCTTCAGGAACCTGGAATCCAAGACCGTATCTATGATCAATTCTCCAGATGCTTTTGAAATTGAAACCCATCTTAAGAGAGATTTGGTACGTGAAAGCTTCGTTTTGCGATAGCATTTAGTTACTGTGATGCTATGTGCAAATCGAAACATTCTTTATTAAATTGTTTGTGGTTCCGCAAGGTAGTAGTTAAGTTGAGTAACATTTGACACTAAATTAGGATTTTTTGATAACTGCATTATTCTTATATCAACAGGCTTCAATAGTATGGGCGAGATTGGAACATCGATGAGTATTTGCACTTCAACACGTCCGTTTTATAAAATATACAAAAATTACGACTACATTTCCTTGAACTTTAGTTCCAAAGTCAGTGTAACTAATGGAAGAGGAATTTTGGTTGGGTACTTGCACTTCTGTAATAACACAGGTATAGATAACCAAGTACATTGAAGACCACCAATGACGTGATCTTTAGGCCCCTTATTTGCAGAAATTTTATGTGTAAAATGCAACGAAACGTTTCTCATTGTATTAACACCACCTTGAGGTGCAGTTGGTAAGACTTTTGCCTTCCAACCATAAGGTCCTGGGTTTAATCCACCGCTCTTCCGAGATTAGTACTTTTATCTGGTATTTCACTCAGCTTGCTATCCTACGGGGGTGGGAGTCAACCTGCGATTGATGTATCCCAGGGGCTTCAAAAGACTCTCATCCGGTTAACAGTAAACTAAGCAGTAGCTAGCGCTCCATGGGCTACTCGGCTTGTTAAGATAGTAACGAACTTCCTTATTTCGTTAAGACATTCTTAAAAATGGTATCAAAATTTAGTAACTGCAAACTATCTGAAAAATAAGCAGGCTTCAAGATGTCCTCTACAATACCGGGTGTAGCAACTCTCTGGTTTCCAGTCTGATGCTCTACTCATTGAGCAACAAAGACTTTCATGGGGTGCCATGGAAGTTCCATACAGAAACATTTTAGGAATGACTATTGGACATAATGAGCAAGCAAATGCAAGACGTCCAGCAGGAATAGACAAAAATTTAATGTGACTCAGCTCCCCTTGCGAGTCTCTCGAACTCGCGCACGGGGTGGTAGAGCATATAACAGCTAATCAGAGGCCAGCTGCGGGTTCTACTCCTGTCAATAACAAAGAATTTGTTTTGAGAATGCAACTCGAGAAGAGCTATTTCTAACTTTGTAACCAAGTTGAAAACTTCATAGAGTTTGTAGGTAGTTTCAACTTTGTGACATATTAGGTGAAAGCACCACTCCAGTATTGTAAAGGTCATCTTTTTAACCTCAAAAAAAATGAGTGAAAAATGAGCGAATTTCTTGCTACACATAATATTTTTAAAATAATTGAATGTTTAAGTTCTTGTAGTTGTATCCATTGAAGACAGTAACTGTGATTCCGAAAAACATAGTTTATTTCTACAATATATCTTGATAACGATTCGTCAGTCTTTTCTTACTTTGAAATTTACAACGTTAAAGTAGACAGCAAACAACAGTAATCTTAATGCATATTTTCAACTTTCAAAACACACAGCTGGAAAGAATATCAAGATTTCCCAATCCGAAGATATGTATCAGAAAATCATTCTACCATCAAGTACTGTTATAATGATTTTACTGTTGGCAGTGAGTATAAAGATCTTTTTGTATCGAAGACATTCACCAGCGACAACAATTAATGAAGATATTCAAAGGTCACAAACCATTTCAGGTGAACAAGTGCAGGTTTCTACCCCCGAAAGTTATGACCGTGAGCCAAATGAGCAACATTTTGGTGAGAAGAATATTAATTTTAGAATAACTGGTTTCTTGCAGTCATATATTACTAATACATATTTAACAAATTAAGAGTAGATAGCATGTGTTAACTGTTAGTAAATACTTTACCGCATTCCACTGCCCAGGTCACTATTTCTTGTGATAGAGGTTGTGGTGCCCATTATCAACAAACTAAAAATACCTTATTTGAAGTCGATTGCAAAGAAAGTGGTTGCTCATTCTTCCATGACAGAAATTAATAGAGAACTTTTAAAAGCACTAGGCGTTTTTGTTGTGACGGAGGCCATACCGAACTAAATTGTCAGCAGATGTCGCGTATTAGAGCACGTCATGCGATCGTGATGATCTTCACGGAGGCCTACAAGCCGTTTTTTGCCTCCTTATTGGTCTGTCAGAACTTCAAAGATTTTTTTTTTACAAAAGGAATGGCTTCGAGCACCAAACAAATTGTCAATGAATCTTTTAAGTAAATAATTTACTTACAATTACTTTAAAACTGACTTTTGCTCCAGGTTCTTGTCGTATGCATGTGTACGACTGGGTTCATCAAAGTTAATTTTCGCGCCTTCTTACCCTGCGTGCGTCCGTCGTTGTAATACTCGCACTGCTTAAGTTAAATATTCGCGCCAAAACCGTTTTTGTCGATCCAGTCCACTCACGGAAAATAGAAAAATTTGTAAGGTCTAAAGTTTTGTGAAAAATGGTGTGGCATAATTACGGTAATCTTTTAAGGGATGCTCCATTGTTTAGCAAGCAATATTAGTTTAAAATTCTAAGTTTCCTTTCCTTTGATAGATAAGAATAACTTAGCTTTTTATAGTTCATTCCGAGCGATTTTTAAAAAGTTTGAGTTTCCGCGCGCCATGTTTGTTGTACCAGTCACAACTCAAACAAATTCAATTGCAATAAACAAGTAGGGATCTGAAACTGAACCAAGTTAAATAATACATCCTGCAATCACTCAGCTAATAAAACATTGTTTACTAAAAAAAAAGTTTAGGGGGAATTATGGAATCTGGACATTCTTTAAAGATTAAAATTTTACCCTTAATTAAAATTTTGCATTCAAACAAGTTTCTATATATATTTAAACAAAGTTTTAGTATACACCACACAAGTAATTAGTACTTTTCGCGCTCGCTGATTGGCTAGCTCATAGGTGATTAGCCAAGTACTATTCAGAAGAAAACAAAATGGCTTCCCGTTTCCCTTCGGTTTCAAAATGTCACAGATAAAGTTAAACGTTGGTCCGCTAGTTTTCAACTTGTGTGGTATATACTAAAACAATATTCCACCTTAGTGTCAGTGAAAGTAGTGGATATTATATATCCACCACTGTTCACTTCCACTTTGGCGAATATAAATTATTGTTGCAATGTTAACAAGGAAAAGATTTAGCTTAACTACAGAATACCCCGCAACTGTCGATAATTTATTCCTGCACATTCGTCGTTCTTTAAAAATGAATGCGCGGTTAAATCAAGAGCAATAGTTGCGGGGTATTCTGTAGTTACTCCAAAAATTTAGACTGGCTTTCTTCCGTTCAAAATTTTGCAGATCAAGTTCCTATCCAACCGACGTCACCACCGATAATGGATCTTTCGGAAAAAGAAAAGAAGTCAAAGTGCTTATCAGTTCCAGTGGAAATCGAAAAAGCCATTGCGACTCCTGACTTTCCAAGGGATTTGATGCGCGTTGATTCTGGCTGCTCCGAGTTGACAAGAAATTCACAAAACGTTGTGTCTCACAACAAGAAAAAGAACCAGGAAACGATAGTTAGAGGGGTCCAGTTAATTTAAACGATCAGCATGAAAGGACCACCGTCAAATTTATCGAGGTCACTAGCTCGCGAATCCAAATAACTTTGATAATGAACAGGTAATCTTCATTGACGCTTTTCAGAAGTCATTGTCGATTTCGTCCATAGAACAACGTTCTATGCGGTCGCCTCTCCACAGTTCGGATCAACGGAATCAGTAGAAGCCGCTAAACCATGAGCGCCATTCGAAAACAAGTTAAATGTGTTAAAATTCCGAAACAGAAATTGTGATTTGTTTAAAAGAAAGCAAAAGACTGAACAACTATTTTACCTGAAAGCACGTGATTCAACCATTAAGTTGAATTGCGAGAGTTTTAGGCAGCGTTTACACGTAGGTCGTTACTGTATTTTTGTAAACGTACATTTTTTATCCGTTTAGGCCTAGTGTTTACACGTAAACGCCGAAAACGATTAATTTAGCCGGCTATTTTCGAAAACGCCAGCTATGCGTTTACGTGTAAACAGTCGAAAACGGATAAAATATAGCCAGATAAAATATAGCCGTCTACGTGTAAACACTGCCTTAATCATCTTCCAGAAAGCACACAGCTGACGTTTTAAGAGAAAGCAAAGGGTTCATATCTACTGGCGAATTTTTGCTGACGCCATGCATTGTTTACAATCTTCTTCATTGGCATATAAACTTAGGTAGCAAATGAACAAAAATAAATATGATTCTAGTCTAAAACTTGAGAAAACTTGTCGATCAAACAAAGAGATGAAATTCTTGACTCTGTGCAAGCAGTTTTTAAAAAGATATGGAGGTTTCAAAATACTCAAAAAAGCTGGGGGCAAAAACCGTTAAAGGACAGTGTTTAACTTAAGGCTGGTTTTCACTTGCGACGGACTCGGAGTCGAAGTCGTAATCAGAAGCGCAGAGCGATACAATATAGTGAAAATCAAGCTGTCGGAGTTGGAAGCAGAATACGGAGTCATAAGCGGAGTCGAAAGAAAACGGGAACTTTCTGATTCTTCCGACTCCGATTCCGTCGAGCTTATGACTTCGCTTGATTTTCACTAGGTCATAAGCGCTCTTGCAACTCCCACTCCGTCGCTAGTGAAAACCAGCCTTTAACGCTCTCATTTTTTCCGAATGGAAGAACTATATTTTACAAAGACTCGATATACAGTGCTTCAGTTTTTGTAACCTTATTAGAAACTGCCGCATTTATGCTATTATACAGGAAAAAATGTAAACATACAAATATCCGCCTATAAAAAAGGCCATAATTATAAACTTAAGAAGATATTTTAGATTTTCAGTTGTTTTGACTAAGGGATAACGCTCGCTTTGTGCTTTGGAGTTGGTTTAACTATAAAAATGTCATGTTAACTTAATCGCCGACGCTAGTGCCGTACTGTTTTAGTAATTCTCGTATATATGTAAAAGATTCAAGAAAACTATAAATATATTTATTTCGTCAACCCTTCCGCAGAACATGACGTTTTTTTTGGAATCGGAAGAACTAAAACATTTTACAACACTTTCCAGATATTTTTTCTGCACTACCAGAAGCAGGGTTCCTAATGTATGCCACAATTCTTAGTTTGCCAAAATGGCAGCGATCGAGTTTTCTTCATTTAAACATTTGTGCAAAATTCGCGTTTTGTTCAGATCAAATACTTTATTTGGGGATCTCCTTTTAAAACTATTTACTTTTGGATAAAAAAAAATGTCTTTTATAGTTTTTACCCGTTCAAAGGCCCACTTGCCAGGTATAATATGTCATACGCTACAAATAATGACCTTAACTCTTAAATGCGCTTGACGACTGCGCCTTTTTTTTTTCAAATATGCCAGGAAAAGTATCTTTGAGAGAAAGTATCAAGTATACTCGAAGTGCCAAAACAGGCGGGCGTCTTGCATGTATAATATAGTTGGCGTATTTCTTGTTCAGTATTCGGCAATTTCCGGATCAACATCGGAGGAGATGCAAAATGTTTTCACATTTTATGGGCAAATTGCTGCTTTATTAATTCTTACTATACTTTCCTTAGGGTTTCTATATAAGTGACTTTCAAACAGAATTTCTAACATTGGAAGTCTTTTCGGTGAAGCAACCTTAAGTGATACTGACTATATATGAACCCGGTATGTTAAATGCTGTTCCCGCGATACATGCATAGAAGGTTAATAAAGAATGCATGGCATTTTTGCCACCCAGTAGCAGTTTTGAGTATTTTGGAACCAAGATATCTTTCAAAAAGGTAACTTATTATAAAGTTCCTCGTGCCGAAATATTGGTGCATGTTGAAAGCAAATTGAAGGAATCATCTGAAAAATTGGGAAAAAATATTGCTTCCTGTATACTGGGAACATTGTGACAATTTCTTTTAATATTACAAGTTTACATTCTTGAAGGTTTTCGTACTTCGTACTTTTGTATGTATATTCAACGTTGCTTGAATTAATGTTATTATTAACTCTATACAGTTTAAGTTGTGTTAATAAATACAAATATAAAAATATTAGTTATATTGTATTACTTTGGTTCTTTTAAAATACTCTGTTTCTTAATTAATTTTATCCTATATAATTCATCATACATCAGTTATCAATTTTAGAAAAATAAGACCATTTATATTCAAATTTTGCAAGTAACTATGCGAAAATCTTTGTTTCTGGTCACTATAATAAAGCACAAAGTTGGACATTCACATTTGCTATTACTCGTGCCGGTAGGCAACGAGTCAAGGATTCGGCTCCGTGTCTTTTTTTTATTTTTATTATTTTTTTGGGGTCGAGCTTTTACATACGCATGCGTAGTTTGAGCTAAGCTCAGCATAGCCTAGTGGTTAGCGCATCAGCTTTAGATGCGAGAGATTCGTGGTTTGATCCCAGGTTCGAGCCCGGGTTGAAACATTTGGAAACGTTTTTTTTTCTTTTTTTTTCCTTTTTTTCTTTTTTTGTTTTTCCTTTTTCCTTTTTTTTCTATTTAATTTCTTTATATTCAATTTTTTTCCATTCTAATATAATTTCGTATCTTATAGTAATGTTGCTAAAACATTATCTATACTATAGTTAATTTCCCATAGTTTGCACTTTCATGTGCTAGGAATAAGGTTATTTTTGACTAGAGATACATCCAATTTTATTATTAAATTTTATTGGTGATGTAAAGGCTTCCGGCACGAGTCTAGGCTACAATGGAGCCTCTTGTTTAGAATTAAGGCATAGATCAAGAGTAGAGTTTGGACTACACAAGTGAGTGGGTTTTGTTTTGGACTATAATATGTTAAGGGCCTTAAAAATTAAGTTTGAATTTATGAGACACTTGCTTTGCATATGTGTGCTTTGATGAAATTGGTGTAGGCAGTCCTTCCCCACCGGCTGCAAAGGCTACTAGATGTTGATAGCAGGTGGATCAAGAAGACGTTACCAAAGCTTAATGCTTGTGTGTTACAAATTCAAGGAGCTATTAGCATTTTAAATACCACGTGATGATGACGTCATTACATGTTGATTAGTATGTGTCAATAGAAAGTAGAGTGGATTTCCGTGACTGTGAGTAATTACATAATTACTTGGTTTTTAATTACTCTAAATTCCGATTGGCTGATGGTTGTTTTTCAATTTTTTGTGCACGTAGTAATTCACAATTGACGAAACATGACGTCATCATTTCGTGTTAAT
>JAOBAY020003880.1:0-15515 GCA_025331085.2 Zoanthus sociatus | reverse complement strand
ATTAAATGACTGTATTCCTTCTAGATAAGATCGAACACGCTAACAATTCGCCTTTCAACATGAAAATGATGTAAGCAATCTTCCTATTGGAGCAACGTTTAAGCGAATGAACGATGAGAATGCAGGAGATTTTCTCGCCACATCAAATGGCGGGAAAGTTGTACCTCACGAGTTTCCAGCTCCAGTCAGTCATTGGTCGATTTCATACGGGGAAATGGTAACGAATCCGTATATTATGGGATTATACAACACAACACTTTAGTCAGAAAATGCACAATGAGGTTTACAGAATCTCCAAGTTGGTGTTAATCGGGTTAATATTGAAAGAGATAGAGCCTTCAAAACCTTGAAAATTTAAACTAATTAAGGAGAGTGTGCTGCCTTTTCTTTTGCAAATGGTTAGACATTAACTCGCGTCTTCTCAGATATAAATACCCCAAGTTTGGTGTTAATATGTTCAATATTGAAGGAAATAGAGCCATTCAAAAACCTTGAAAATTTAAAATAATTGATTAGAACGTGCTGCCTTTGCTCTAAACATCTGCAAATGGTTAGACACTCGAGTCTTGTCGGATTATCCGTCTCTTACATGCTCTACACTAACCTGAAGGCTGAACCAGAGGGAAGTAATTAAAAAACCACTTGGACCGTTGGAAGTTGGCCAACCGCAGTGCATGACTTACAGCACTATCGAGGATCACAATATTGGAAAACACGTCACTCTTGCAAAACAAAGATCAAACATTAAACAGACTGTTTTAAGCGATTGCTATAGTGCACACGCTATCAGCCGTCATCCTTGTATCCTATCATGGATTGGTGTAAAAAAACCCCTCTGCATTGTCAAACTAAAACAATTGCGAGAACCGATATTTGTTAGTCGACCAGAATAACTTAAAGGCCTAAGGGCTATTTACACGATAAGGGGGGCCGGAGGCGCGAGTTCACTCCGGTTTCCTCTCTTAGCTCTGTATTTGTTTACATGATCGATGCCACCAAAATAAGTCGTGCTGGGGCGACTCACACCAGCGCGAGTCTACCTCGGTGCAGGAACCGGAAAGAACTCGCGCCGATGTGAGTCGACCAGCATGACTTATTTTGGTGGTATTTTGTAAACAAATACAGAGCTAAAATATGAAAACCGAGTTAACTCGCGCCGGAGCGAAAGTCGCCCCGGAATCATGTAAACACCTCCTTAAAGTCGACTCATAACAATTTCTCCCGCTTTTCAAAGTTTTAGGGTTGGCATTCATGTGACCTGACTTGCTGGGAGAATGCAATATAATACAGGGACGTAGCCAGCATTTATAAGAGGGGTGGGAGGGGGTCCAAATAACCACAAGTTGTTTGGTCAGGCTTTAGTCTTACCACAAGAAGCCCGTACACTGCTTATTGTCTCACAGATAACAAGATACGACTGAAAAGAAAAACAGCGCTCATTCTCAAAATGTATAATCCTACATGAAATAATATGAAAGATGGAAACAGTTTCCGAAGTGTGATAAGGGGCTCCAGATCCCTTGGAATTCATCATTGGAAACGTCCCTGCAAATAATTTCAGGCTAGAGAGGTATAGAATGGTACCATTCAAACTAAAAGTGCTCGCAAAATTTTGCTTTCCTCGAATTGCTCGCAAAACTTACACGGGTGCTCGCTTGCTCAGATTCTCGTTAAACAACAACAACAACAACAACAACATTTATTTCCACAACCTCTGAATACAGTACACTCATTTGAAACATAAATATAAACATAACTATAGTGGTTGGGCACCCGAAATAACTATGAAAAGCAAATCTAGTTGGGTGCCCATTCTTTTTTCGATAAAGTTATACGAATTAGAAACTCGTTTTAGATACCCTAACGCAATTTAGCACCTAAGAAAGGAAAGCTAAGATAAAAGGTCACACAAATATTCAAATGTCTGCCAGGCTGGCGCTTGAACGAGAGAAGCGCAGATCTTACCGAATGCGCAACTAAACCACTTGCTAACAACAAATTTCCGAATATCTAGAACATGAACTGACTCCGATTTTCAGCTCAAAATCAATATCAAACTTTTTACACTGAAAACAAATGCCATCATCCCCAACCAATGTTACTACTCTACTAAGAAAGATTGAGACAAACGTTTTAATAAAAATATAAGCGAAACTATATACACGCAACGTTTCGGCATCTTACTGACGCCATTGTCAAGCTCAAATAAATAAAATTATATGCATTGTCTAATATTATAAATGTGATCTGTGTGATGCAGATTATGTCGGCTACACATGCCGGCACTTACATCAACGCATTGTTGAACACAAAAGTAAAAGTTCTGTGGTGGGCAAGCACATCATTGAGAAACACGACACTAACACTGATAACCTAGATAATTCTTTTTCTGTTCTCCAAAAATGCAGGAACAAATTTGACTGCTTCATTTATGAAACGCTTTTTATCAGAAAACTCAAACCCAGTCTCACCTCTCAATCTGACTCAATCCGCGCAAAGTTATTTACCTAACACCTTTTTTTCCTTTCTTTCTTTCTGTAAACAATTGTTATTTTTCTGTACTTGAATACTTGTAAATCAGTGACTCATTAGTATATAATTTAAGTAAATTGCATATATTTATTTGAGCTTGGCAATGGCGTCAGGAAGAATACTTTACAATACAAGGTATATACAGTACTTTGTCCTTTTCTGCCATCTTTACATTGAGAAACAGTCATCTGTAGGGATTGCCAGGTACAAGGAAATAACTGTAGCTAACTTGAATCAGAAAGTGTTGATTAGGTAAATTGTATCAAAGAAGTCTTTTTGTTTCCAAAACAAAGAGGAAAGGTTTTTAAATCTGACTGGAAAAGCTTCAAGACTCCTAAACTTTCCAAAAGGTCATGTTTATGCCCACCACTAGAACTCTTTAATCTATGATCGCACAGGTGTTACTTTCTTTCACAATGTATGACAACAATTTTTTGACGTTTGTTATCATAGAATTATCAAGGAGTTAAAATATTGTCAGTCAAGGAATGCAACTGTACCCCTTTCACTAATTGCTCATGACTTATCATCTTTCTCTGGCTTCGACAGACAAGAATTTCAGAGAACTTGACAACTTCAATTGTAGAACTAAGGGAGTGTGTTTAGCTAAGGTGCTTCAAATTTCACTGGGGACAGAAAGCAATTGCAATTAGTTTAATTTGCTGATTAAGAAAAGGAAGAATAGCTTCAAAATTCTTTTTGAGGCTTTTATTTTTGCAGCATTCCAACTGGTAAAACCTTTCTAGTTGGCACAAAACATTTTTTAATGTTGGCATAGTTTTCAAACCTCCGGATTTCAGATTCCATCACTGTGGATTCTAGATTCCAACAATCAGTATTCGCTGGATTCCAGATTCTGTTACATGGGTCCAATTGTTTCTTGACTTGAATTTTTAAAATTAGTTTATCTGAAAACATGTTTCCTGGGTTTTTACACTCCATTTGAAAGAAAATTAGATCGAGTGTCTAAAACCAGCAAAATAATTCCCTTTTTTCTCAGATTTTTTTGTGAAGCAATAGTAGTGACTAGAGGTTGGAGTAAAAACTGGGAGGCCCTGTGAATTAAATTGAAAGAAGCAAGGGATGCCAGGAGTGTCATTTGTCAATACAGCAAAAAAAAAAATCTTACCTTATTTATTGGACAGGCATGTTTAGGATCAATCTGAAAGTCAAACCAATACTGATATGAAACTCTGTACTCTGGAAAAAATGTACAAATAATTATAAAGCTTTTAAAAATGTATCCATTTTGCACTTACTGTTCTACCATCCAAAACATGAGGTCCTTTTTCTAAAACCTGTATATTGTAAAATATAAAACAAAATAATGAAATTAATGGGTACTGAAAGTGGTACAATTGAAGAAGAAAGTAGACAGAGGAAATGGTGATAGATTGGGCACATCCTGAGACGAGGTGAGCCATGCATTTAGCATCAAGCACTGAGGTGGAACCGGAAGGGCAATAGGAAAAGAGGAAGACAAACAAAACCTGCAGAAGAGATCTAGAGGTTGAGATGAGGACTGCAAAAGGGACTTTACAAGCACGTTCACCAATTCCCTCCATCTACTCCAAGCACATGATCTACTATCCCTTGCTGCAGATTCTGCCACCCATTTCACATGAAAGTAGATCACTAAGATAACAAAAGCTGCCCACTATTTCGACATTCTCCCACCTCCTATCTCTGTGGCACAGCTACAACCCCCACACACATGTTAGAAACCTAAAATTATCTTCTGAGCCCAAACATCTCTGGTGGCACCAGAGACATCTGTCACGCTGAGTGTCAGTAAATGTCAAAAACGGAATGCTGCGATGGTGTTTCTATAGAAACAGTTTTTTAAAAAAAAAGATAGACCTTACACTGTAGTGAAAAGAATTTTTGGTACTAACGTTTCGAACTGGACTCCTTCGTTACAGTGAATAACGATTACGACTCCAGTCCGAAATGTCAGTACAGACAGTTCTTTACACTATGGTGTAAAATTTATCTTTTAAAACTGTGACTGTCAGTCAGCTTAATTTGTAACTAGAGTTTGAAATATAGGGGTGGAAATCAGTCCAAGAAAACAAAAATTATACTGGAAAGAATTTGAAATATCCAGGTTTGAAATGAAAGTAGTGAAATGATTTAATAGCAAGGAAAAAAAGGTAAACCAACTGTAAGGATTGAATAATATGTACATTCAATTATACCAACTGAAGCAGTTATAATTCAGTTACAATGAAAACTAACGTAAAAAAAATTGTCATCAGCATAAATGCAAACATTAGTAAATAAAATGAATACTGGGAAATTTTAAAAACTCCTGGAGTCAGTTATTGTAAGAAAATGTTTTTCAAAAAAGATACTACATGGATTACTGGAAAATGAACCACGAAATGGGAAAACTGATTTTAAAATCAAGAAAAAAAAGATGCTTCTTTTGTAGCCAAAACATGCAAAGTACTTTTAATTTATAAATAGCCCCTTGGAATCAAAACATTTAAAAAACCTTAAAAGTTCAAGGTTTCAAGGTTTTATTAAAATCAAATGAGTAGAAACATTACAATTTTGACTGGCCTGCAGGCAGCTTAGCTAATCATGGCAGGCTAATCTATTGAAACAGAGGCAATTGTATTATTACAGTACACAATTAAAAATCAAAAGAAGAGAAGTGTCATACTTTTACTTGATTGAACAAGAAAGACGAGATACTGACATTAATTTGTGCTTTTTTTTTTAATGGTCTTTTAGACCAACTATTACTTTATTGATTTCAATGTAACTTTCTTCAGCTTTCAAAATGTCAGAGTATTCTTTTCATTTCTTTCTTAAAGCTACTTTTTGGCAAAGTTTTTATTCTTTCAGCTATCTCATTCCACATTTTTGCTCCAACACATGAAAAAGAATGTTTTAGAATATTGATTCTAGAATTTTTAATAAAAAAGTTTTGATAGGTTGACGAGCGGGTAGCATATCCTGTATATGCTAGAAGCTCTATAGAAAAGATTTAGAATATTTAATGGTGCTTAAGTTTAAATGAAGTCACAATATGCCGTTAGAAACCAACTGAAGAATATGAAATACACATTTTAGCTAGTCTATTTTAGCATGTTATCAGGTAAATGCAGTGCTGTGTTACTTTCACAAATGGGAATGTTAAAATTCCAGGAGATTTTGTTAATTTTATAAAATTGTACAAGAGAGATTTTTTCCAGTCTAAATATTACAAGTCTCCCGCAAATTGCAGGAGCGTTAGCACGTATACAGCAGGATGAATAATAAAAAATACAGTGTTTAATTCTTTGTCTCACAATGTAAAAGTCACTTAAGATGGGGCCAGGACATTAATCCACCACAGCCAGTTTTTGTCAGGCATATAGGGTAAACTGTAGCTAGTCACTAGGCCTTTTTCTTATTAAACTTGTGTTATCAGGGAAAATAATATTATTGCTAATAATAATCTAATATAAACTCTTTTAATTGTAAACATTTTTAAGGAAAAGATAAAATTAATCAAGATACAAAGTCCTCCTCGTACTTGTTTTTGTGAAAAGTTCAAAGTCAAGGTGATATAAAAAATGGATGGGAAATTCAGTTCCACTTTCCAAATACATTTAACAAGAGGAGGTTTCAAGAGAACAAAAAATTTCATTTGGATTTGTTTCTTGTGACCAAAACCTATAGGCAAGGTTTTATTGACTATCTTTTCCTCCAAACTTGCCACATATCACCAATATACTCCCTGTGAAAAATATTATTTTCAAAGAACCTTAGACACACTGGAGACAACTCGTCTATAAGCAGATTCAAAAAATATCTTACAGGCAGCTGTTCTCTGCCAAACAGAGGAAATAACATACAAGTAATTCGTAGGTATATTAATCTTATGCTATCTGATGACAGGATTATATTTAGTTTAAATTAGGCATGACAATATTTTTAAACAATCCATTTTTAGAAACATTTTTGCAGCAAACACCAAATATATATACTTTAAAGTTACTTTTTCTGATTAGAGAAACTATAAACAGAAAAAAAAAATAATCTATTCATGACACAATCAAAATCTATGAATATACAAAAACACACCCATAATCCCCTTGATACAATTTCAATCTAAACTAAAAATAGAAATTATTAATTTAATGGTTACCATAAATCCCAGTGTATAAGCAGAGAATTTGACCCCAAATTTTTGAAACATAGTGAGGGTCGGCTTATACAAAGAGCAAAAACTTTTGAAGAATGGATAAAGAAAAGAGCCCATATTTATTACACAGCCATTGTGGTATAAATCGAATATTATGTAAATGCAACTATGATAAAATGCCGACAACGTATGCTGTTTACATGAAATCTATACACAACACATAAAAATATTAAACTGCGGAATAAGAATTCCGGTCAGCAATTTACACATTATCAAATTCAGCTTTTTATGCTAAAAAATACTTCTTGGTTTCAATTAAACTTCCAAAAAGGGGGCCGGGGTCGGCTAATAAAGAGGATAATATCTAAACCCACTTTTTGGTCTTGAAAATAGGGGTCGGCTTACACAAAGGGTCGGCTCATACACCGGAATGAAACTCTTTTTGGCCATTAAAAAACTTAAGTTGAAGATTAAAATTAATTTTCAAGCTAAACGTACTAATATTATATCAAAATATTGTCCAAATGTCTTTCACTATTATAGAACTCAAAATTGTTCTCAATACACTTGAATCATAAAATCCTTACTTCAAATACACTTTATCCCTGTTTACATCCCACAAACATTACACTATAACTAAACCTTTTTCCTGCTAGATTTCTTAAAAAAATAACAAAATTTCTTTAAAAAAAACAATTACAGAATTTGTCAAAAAAATAAACATTTCCAGGATATTTTATCAGAGACAAAAGAAAACGAATGGTCACTTTATAAGGTTTTATGATCAATAGTTTTGAAAGTTATGACAATTTTAATTTATGTGAAATCATTTTTAGGAGGATCCATAAGACCCAGGGTTAATATTGTCTGTGGGAATCTGAGCCTGTTTGTCAGCTAAGCCATGCTGACAAGATCAAAGAAGGCTGAAACAATTATTTCAACCCATTAAACCCTTAAATTAATACATCAAATAACAAAATGTTAAATTCTCCCACCTAAATCTTATAATTTTTTATACAAGCAGTTTGGGGGAATTTTTTTTTTCATCTGGCACAAAACATTTTTTACCCAATGAAATCCTTAATTCTCCTTACCAAAAGTATCAATTTGCTGGAAGTGTATAAGGAGAAATGAGATTCTGATCAACAGCTTCAGGCAGAAAGGGTTTTACAAATAGATATTAACTTTTACACCCATTATAACTTCAGTATGGATAAAAGTGGTTTTTTAACAACCCCCACTGGTGGGGGTGAAACGTTTCCTCCATGGTCGCATGTTCATAACAGAACAATCGACCAAGAAGAAGACTTGGTTGATTGTTCTTTATGAACAAGCGACCATGGAGGAAATGTTACTGTAATATTCTTGTTGCCTTTATCAATGAACAGACACATGGCCCATACACCTTCATCATCCACAGCTTCTAAACATCTCCAATGCAGTAGTTCTTAAATATTTGCACAAATTAATTTCAATTTTGAATTCTAATCTGAATCTCTTTCAAAGTCTGTCAAAGTGACGCACTGGACAAAAAAATGCATTCCTCACTATCCTAAGATCCAATCAGAAGCATAAACAAAACAATAAAATGAGACGCCCAAGAATTCGATAGTTTGTGGTAACTACCATTTTAAAAAGACCAGTTTTATCCGTGGTGCAGTCGTCATGGTAGTGAAAAAAAAGAATGTTGCACTGGAATTTCAAACTAGAGTCCTTCATTGCATTCACTCCGACGAAGGAATCCAGCCTGATACATCAGTTTAACATTCCTTTTTTCACTACAGTCTAATACTTAATATCTAATTGTAAAACTGTTTTGGTAGAAACAGAGATGCAACATTCAATTATAAACCAGGAGATCAAGTTACATTTTGTGTTATTTTCAAGACTGCAAACATTTGGATTCGCTATCAGTTATGGTACTAACATTTAAGGGGTAACGCCTACAGCCAATATGACCAATATGTACCTTAGTGCCCATTTTAGTGACTCTAAGTTATCTACTAGCACCAAGTACACCATACTAGCTTGATGTTTATTTTGTTATTGGGTTTTTATATATTAATAACTCTTATATGAGTTTAAGTCCATTCAATAAATCTTTATCAATTATTTTATATCTTACAATAAGTTTAACTGTTCTTTAATACAAAACTCTGTAAACCTAATATTAACTGCTGCAGCTAAATATAGCTGCTTATACTTCATTGTATTGGGATTGATAATACTGTAAATAATCTGATATTTGATGTGTAATTAAAGTACAGGACATGATCAGAATATCATTTCTAATAAACACTGCTTTTTTAAATACAGTAATGAGAAGATAAGTTATGATCAGATAAGGTAAAATCTGCCATACATTTGTTGATTTGCTAAAGCAAGATATTCAGATACAGTAGTGAAAAAACTAGATCCTGTAAACGATATAACTAAATACAGAGATTTGACATTGCTAAAATATACCTGAAGAACATACAAGTTTTCAAAAACAAAATACTGAACCCATGTTATCTTCCCTGAGATAAATCAGCTAGATGAGATTAAATGCTTTAAACAGAAAATATACCACACACAAAAAAATTTAACAGCAATGAATGACATATTGAATTATTAGTATTTAGTTGTGGACTGAAGAGCTAAAAATATAGCAAAATCTCATCTTAAAAGCTCTCAACATATATTGACTGGTTTTAACTAATGTCATTAAATAACTGTGATCCATTTTTAAACAGTTTCAGAAAAAGGAAATGAATCACTGTTTAAGAGCATCAAATATATAAACAAATTGTTTTGATACGTAACATATATCAGTAGAAAAGTTCAGAATAATAGCTGGATATCTAACAAAGGTATCGAGAAAAATGCATAACTTTTGCCAAAAAAAACTAGTTATTCAAAAAATATATATTTTGTGAAGAAAATCGAACTGTTACTAACTTTTAGAGAACGTAATAGGAAAATTACTTAAAATGCATGTAAATTCATGCAGGTAGTGGGTAGGGTCTAATCTTGTGGCAACATCAAGTCATGCAATGAAAATTTGTTACTTAGCAGGTCACAGTGTCAGATATATTGTTGATGAAGGTGGAAAGGCAATCCTTTTGACTCATATGTTTCACCGACACCAAATTCCTTGCAGGTTATCGACTTCACATCACATCATTCCATTTTCCTAATTTATGCTCATTGACACTTACATTAAAATTAATGTATCTTATAAACTTTCATTCTACAGTGAAAAAGAAGGGAAATAGATATCTATAATAGGGGAAAATAACTTTATTTTATTTGTTATTGATGTACATTCAGTGACAGGGATACCAGACAGGATAAGAATTACAGCTTTTAGCTTTCAGTTGACATCTATTCAAGAGTGACAGGATCTGAGCAACAGCAGTAGCACCACAATATCAATTTCAACACAACATCTGCCACTCCCAAACAAGACCACAAAATCCTTCCGTAACTGCACCAAGGCATGGGAAGCTTACGTGATGTCACCATCAAAACACTTCTCTTGCCGTAAACACACAGAGGCCAATAACAACCGGACACCTTATTGTTAATGACAACTCTTGGCAAACAAAAACTTGCAAGCACCATTCATTATACATGCACCACCAAAAGACAGTTGTAGATCTCTTAAATTTGATTTAATTTCACCTTTTCCGAGAACCTATCAAATCAGTCCCACGTTCAGAGCGTGGATTAATTTTGCAAAGTTTCATTGGAAGAATGACATAATCTTGTCTATATGCATTTACAAACCACGTGGGGTAGAATCTACTCGATCGCTACGCCATGTCCTTCCAAATATACAAAAAAAAATTGGACCCCTTTCTGACTATTGTTCACAAATCCGAACGTTTCTACTGCATCAATTCAAAATAAACGACTTCATTATCATCCTGCCAGTGTTAAACTACAGGTTTGAACCCCAACAAAATATCAAAGCGATCACAGCACAATGGAATTACCCTGCCTAACTCCGATACTTGACGACCGCTGAATTGTGCTAGCAAAAATGCTTAGAGAAAAAATGCATCGAAGTCAGTGGGTCATGCGACTCAACGTCTCGCGAGCTTCATTCGCTCTGAAGCGCCCACAAGTTTTTCTTATTTTAAAACTTGATTTATAAAAATTGTATAAAAGGCAAGACTCCAGAAAGTCTGAGAGCACGTTAACGGATGTCTACGTAATTATTTTATGATTATTTTGAAACTAATAACCCTTCCATCAACAAAGCGACCAATGAAAACGACTTGTACTGAGTTTGTCTGAGCGATAAGAAGCTTTTTGTTTGCTAGAAGAAAGTTTTAGAACATAAACATGATAAATGCTGAGAAAACTTTCAGTACTCACCGCTTCTGCAGAGCTCGGTTCTTTAAATTGAACGAATGCAAAACCCCTAAAACGAAATAAGTTTTGAGATCAAAATAAATAACTTTTTCTATATTGAAAAACAAAAGAAAAAGGCACACGACTTTATGTATACAAAGTACTGTACAATGAAAGACTTACAAGCAAACAAGTAAAATTTAGCTTTATCGAAAAACCTGGCACAATTTCGATTCCAAGTCATTAGCCGATATTATGGTAATATTTTAAAAATGTGCTTATATATAGCGCTATCGCGCTTAAACGCCATGAAAACTTTATAAACGACAACATCCATCTCAGAAAAGCCGCATTTTAGCACAAATACCACCAACTGGTGAATGTTAATTACTGAACAACACGTAAAAACCTAGTCAAAACACACAGCCCTTCGGCGAGTTCGTTTTTCATGCATTAAATTCATCCGCCATCATTACAATATTGAAACGGAATTAAACGATGTGTGACTGCTTGTCTGAAGCGACTGATCATTTTCTGAACGATTTGTTTTAAAGAAAGACTCTCACGTTGACTATAAATTTATCAATATTTTTCAACGGGGGGTTTACCATAAATAGATGTCTTGGTGCACCCGCACACAAACACGAAATATGATTCTGAAAAGCGAAACCGTTTCGATGTATTACATGACGAGTGAATGAATATTCAGTTTTGTGTCGGACTCGAGTATATTCAAGTTTGAAAGTTTTCCGGGTCTGCTGCGCTTAAAGAAACGTGGTATGAATCACGAGTGAAGAACCCAGCGATCGAAAATTAACGGCATTAAAATGTGGACTCACGAACACTAGCACGTGGGGCACACACAAAGGAATACATTGTGACTTAAAATGAAAACACCGGTACACACATAAGCTTCGATTTCGTTAAATTTCCCGTAAAAACAGTTGCATTATTCTTTACAAACCTTGAACGTGCCGTAAGCGCATCCATCTTTATATCAACCGCAACTACTTCGCCAAATTTACTAAAATATTCCTTTAGGCCGGCTGTGGGAGTAAGAAGCAAAACAATTTTGGTCGCAAAGCAAACTATACTTTTAAAAGTGAACGGGTTTTAATGTCCGGGTAGATATTCAAAACAATAAATTGAAGTTTAATGAATTAAAAAGAGAAAGAGAAGTGCAGAACATAATTCCCTTACCTTCGCTTGTGTCATAACTTAAGCCGCCAACGAAGAGCTTACTGTGAACGAAACACAAAAAGTGGTGAACCTAAAGAGCTTCTTGATACGAGATGCCAGACGGAAGTGTCAAACAGACAATCCACAATAAAAGCAAACCTAAAAATTACTAAAATTTTTTTTAAAATTTACTAAAACGAAAACATACAGCAACCGTATCTAGATACGTTTCTGCTTAAATTACATTTACGAAATAAATAATAAAGTCCAATAAGTTTGAATATTCGTGCTATTAGAAATAAACCAGCTGATGTAAAGGTAACTCACCCAACATCGTCTTCTTTGGTCATTTTATTTTTATTTTTATCAGTTGTCTGTCCTATAACGCCATTCATTACTTCGCTACTAGCCATACTATTTGTTGTTGGAATGGGAGAAGTGTTATTTAACTGTAAAACATTGCCGTGTTGTTTCGCAAACCCTACCAAAGTCTCCGCCATGCCTCTGTTAAGCCTCCCCGTTCAATGACTAAAAACGAACCCGCGTGCCAAATACCAATCATTCCAAATCCCGCAGCATGCCGGGAAAACCCTCAAGCAACCACGTGATCGAATTCCCGTACTATGATTGGCTTCATATGGTCTACTTCCCGCGAAAGAGTGTTATTCATCTCTTCAAAATCACCACGTGCAACAGGCCTAGAAATTTGATTGGTTTTTTTTAAAAGTGAATCATCAATTACTTGCCATATCTCGTAGTTGTTTTTTTCTTGTTGTTTAGGCTAAATTTGGATCTTTGACCTCATGTCATAATGTGTTCACGCGATCGCACCGTAAGTTGAGTGACATCGAACACAACTTTTTCATGAAAGAGAAAACTGAAATTATAGTTGTACTGCCACACTGCCTCACGTTACTGACATATTTCTTTTTAAAAAGTTAAACACTATTTGTCCATTTTTATTTTTGACTTGATAAGCATTCAACCTCGCCCAAAACTGACATGACTAGAATCTGATTATGTAAACCTGCCAGTAGTGTTGGACTGAATTTGAGCATCGCAAAAGCTCAGCTGTGCTACCGGATACATTTGGGCCCACCGGAAACACATAAAATACATCCGAGAAGAAAACTCCTTCAGAAAGTGTAGAAACAGTTTTGAAGCACAGGTGACCTGCAGTTCAATTTAACATGGCTACAGAAACCGTCAAGCTAAAACTATTACAGCATTCAACATTAATGAACAAAAGTATGGATTGTTTAAATTTTTCAGAAAAAAAAGAGAAAATTTCACGTTATTCACCATTTTTAGTCATGAGAACTGAACTTTGTTCTATAAGATAATTTCTTCCTCTTGAAAATCATTGTTCTGACCAGACATGACTGTTTACATGTCATATCTGGTAGAAAAACCTGTTTGCATTATTCAGTACTAGTTTTGCTATTGTTGCGATTCCTTTTATACTGTCAAGCAATATTGTCGTATTGATACTGTGCGATATTGCCCGATCTTAGTTGTTTTCATTCATCGGGTGGAGTTGTTTTGTGGACGTTTCAATCTATGTGATGTATTACCATTTCAAAACGGAAGGTAGCATTTGGGAAGATCGAATCATGACGGACTATTAAACTTTAAAAAAATTTGCATTTCACGTTGAAAGCATTTATGCGTGTACTAAATCACAATATATTTTCTTAAAAATTCCTTTTTGTTTCCTACTTCCTAAACATTTATGTAAAAGAAGCACTTTGCGTGTATTATAACTAGACATCAATATAAAGCTTTCTATTAAGATAACCTTTGTATAAAGAAATTACTCGTAGTCTTAGACATAGCAAAAAATGTTAAACTAAAAGATATTAACTTTCCCTCTATCAATTTTACGTTATGAATGACTAAAATAGAATACATGAAACTTCCCATTTTATCATCATATTATAAAGTAATGGTTTATGACAAAAGCTTTCATTTCCTACCGCTGGCACTTAGCTTTAGTTTCTTGCCAAATGTATATACCTTTTCTATTGATCTCATATCACCATATCATTTATCATTTTTAATATATTAGAGATTGTAACATTTTTTCCCAGTGTTAATTTTTTTAGAATCACCGCGCGACGATGAAAAAGTTTGTAGCTCAACTTTTTATAAGAGCAAATTATAGAAGATGCGTTAGAACCCTCCGGAACAAAACTAGAACGTGAATGGAACTTTATTTATCAAGACAGAAAACATTGTACTTGTGAAAAGAACTTACAGTGTTCTCTTGTAATTGAAGCAATTCATTATTAATCAATTTTTGAACCCGGAGGGGAAAATGTCATCGAATCAAAACGAAACCCGTTATAGTTAATAGCTTGTTTGTTGTGAAAGACGGAAGGTTTGCGTGTTTTCTATTTCAAGCCTGGCGTGATCAGAGCACATGACAAAATTAAGTACATGAATCAATTAAATCCACAGGTTTACCCGTAATGCTTCCATTAATAGTAATGGTACCTACCTAACACGAGAGGGGAGAGTTGTCCAGTAGCTCTACAAGTAATAAGTACAAGTGATTGCAGGCAAGAGCCAATCAAATATACTGCTTGGGATTACTGAACAGTGATAGTACCTAGGGGGTGGAGAAAGGTTCCAGAGGCTCCACAGAAAAATGCACGGGCCAATCAAATCCATGGTCAGTGTCATTAACAAGGATGGTACTTATGGGGGTGGAGAAAGGTTCAAAAGGCTCCACAGAAAAATGCATAGACTAATCAAAACTGTGGTTGAAACTAACAGTGATGGTACCTAGAGGGGTCGGGAAAGGTCCCGGAGGCTCCACAAAGGAACGTATAGACAAATTAAAACTATGGGTTGCATAAACGGTGATGGTACTTAGAGGGGTGGGGAAAGGTCCCGGAGGCTCCTTATGTGCATGAGTCAAGCAAATCTGCGGAACGAATATGGATTGCTTTTATACTTCGACTTCTCCAGTCCATCGATACGGCATCCAGATACCACAATAGCGTCTGTTGTGTGTGATCAACTCAAAACATCAGTCTTAATAGCTAAGGTTAAATCACCGATTTTTTTTTCATTATGTCTGCTAAACAGCTAGCAGCTGTGTCTGGACTATTCAGAAACTACTCTTCTGGTCGTTGGCATGGCAACTTCGTCACTCGAGTCTCTCTTTACTCGTGATTGTGCACTCATATTTATGTAAGAACCTCGACAACCTGAAAAAACTAAACACAAGGACAAGGGCGCATACTATATATATGGACCGCCTTGGACATGCATTAGTGCCGAAGATTGACGTCTCGAAGCGTACACAGTTGAACACCCG
>JAOBAY020003820.1:0-15517 GCA_025331085.2 Zoanthus sociatus | reverse complement strand
ATTTGGCATGAAATAAAGGTGTCTTCAAATAACGATGCTGTAAATTAGTGGTATTTTAATTAACGTTGCCGTAAATTGAGGGGCATTTAATTAACATGAATTTTTGAATTTCGCGTTAATAACATGCTTAGTTAATTTCCTATATTAAGGTATAAGTAGTTTTTAATTACCAATTGAACATTATATTTTAAAGTACATGTACAGTGTATAGTTTCTTAATCCTTTCAGTCCCAATCAGTTACCCAACTACATGTACTCCTTCCATAACACATACAAAGTAAGTTATTTAATTGGTAATGAGAAAATAAAAATTGATCAAACAAAGCAAACTATTGAAGCTTAAAAATAAAATTCTCTAAAGCTTGTTCAATGAAAAGTTTAGGCTCAAGTTGGGAAAATTTTTAAAATCATGACGACTTCACAACGGATAAAACTGGTCTTTTTAAAATGGTAGTAACCACAGATCATCGAATTATGGGTGTGTCATTCTACTGCTTTGTTTACGTTTCTGATTGGCTCTTAGCATAGTGAGGAACGCATTTTTAGTCCAGTGTGTCACTTTTACAAATTTTAAGTGAGATTTAGAAGATCAGAATTTGAAATTGAAATTTTGTGAAAATGTGTACGAACCATACTGCATTGGAGATTGTTTAGAAGCTGTGGATGATGAAGGTGCTCATTGATAAAGGCAACAAGAATATTACAGTAACTTTTCCTCCATGGTCACACGTTCATAACAGAACGATCAACAAAGAAGAAGACATTTGCATAAAATATTATCTCACCCCACCAACGGGGCTTATTAAAAGACCACTTTTATCTGTACCGAAGTTATAATGATACAACTGGGACTGAAAGGGTTAATTGTATATGCATGACTTGGATCAAAAAATTTGCTTTGCCTGACCAGTTAAAAAAAAGCTTTAAAACAAAATGTTTCAGGCTTATTCTACAAGGCTGCAAATGTCAGAAACATTCGCAAAAACTACTTCAACTCTACCCCACTCCTTCCAAGATGCCACTTTTGTGCTTTTGTTCTACCCACTCCTCTCCTCCTCCTCTTCCTTTTTCTTCCACATCATAGTAGTACATATGTTTGTGCATTCATCCAAACACAAAAACATAATTCGACAAGCGAACAAAGAAATGGCACTGCATTTTTATGCTTGTGTCATCCAAAGATAGTTTATGTCTGCACATCATTTTATTCTTGAGTTTGGAATTCAATAATATACAAAAATAATATGTTACGCTTATAAATTTGATTTATTTTATTCTATGCATCGTATGAGGACTGCAAAAAAAGAGGTATTTTGGTTGTATTGTTTGCATATTAGTTAACTGGTTAAGGTGAGAGCTTCTCAGTGGACATGTATGTAGTTATCATTTATCCCAAAACCTTTGTTAGAGTTTGCAATTGTGGCTACAGTAGGTTTGTCTAAGTTTTCTCTTTGGTTCTTTTTCAGGTAGAGCTTGTGGTGCATAAAAAGAAGGTAGCCGATGTTCGTGACTGGATATTAACTCATCTTTGTCAAAAGGTAAAGAAGTTTTGTTCAAAGAGTTTATTCGTAAAAGTAAATGATAAAGAAATTATGGTACAAAAACAGGGGTAGGTTTTTCAAAGGTTAAGTTTAACCGTGGGTTATGCAAAAATTGCAGTGGCCGGATTATCAAGAGGACCAAAAACAATGATAGATTCATACACAATGATGGAATTATAGACCCTGTGCAAAAATGGAGGCGATTTTAATAACATTCTTTTTTTTTTTACATTCAAATTAGCCTTACTAGCCTCGTTTATGGTAAAATGTTCTTTTGAAAGTTTAAATCAGTGCTTCAGTAAGGTTTTCGACAACTAGTTGAGAATATTGTGATGAGTTAGCAACTCCTTGAAGTCTTGAACTACCTTATCCCATGACTGTGTCAGGTGAAAAAAACAATGCCACAAAATTTGAGAGACCACACCCTTTAACTCAGCAATAGTTTAATTCTCAATTCTATGCACAAATATAAGTAAGAAATGATGGGAAATCAAAACATTTGCTCTCTAATATAATCTACTCAGACAAATGAAAAGAAAATGTCCAACAGTATCAAAAATAAATAATGTTTTCTACAATACAAAATTGCTCTTCAGTTCTTTCGCAAGATTATCAAAGTGACTGGAAACGATTTTGATAACAAAAATTGGACAGTTCTTCGTTTTCTTGTTCCTTGCTTAACAATTAATTATCGAGAAACCCTTTAGCTCATTTGCTGGTATGCAATTATGTACAACCACTAGCGGGAAAATAGCTTGCATGCACTTCTCGTGGCAGAAAAGCAGAGTAGAATACTATCCATTGCATACTGAAGAATATCTAACAGCTTGCCTGGCTTCTGATTGGTTGTATTTTCTATACAGTAAAAAACTCTGTACATGAAACTGTGCTGTAGTTACAAATACAGTCACAAATACTGTACAGTACATTTAAAAATCAAAACAGTTTTTGAATAAAGAATGTAGAACATATAGGACTTTTCTCTCCAGCTTGGACCTTGATTCTGTAAGTGCCCAGATGTGAGTTTCGTCCATGTGACAAAAAAATATCAATAAAGTAAAGAATGTACACATGTATGTCGTTCTTGAAGTTTTCCTTTGTTTATCTGACATCCGAATACTATCACTATAATAACTTTTGCAAATAAGAACCTACTAAGAACCTAATCAGCCTGTTACTGGAAAATATACCCCAAAATGAATTATAAAAACCTTATACGCGGGTTTTTACTATAGCATGAAATAAATATTAAATGTTACGTCAAAGTTCTTGTAACACTACAGATTTCATGTCATAACTTAATTTTAACGTTTAAGCTAAAATTTAGTCAGACATATTAAAGCATTGCTTTTATGAATCCAGTACGTGACTGCTGCAAGTCATACGAGTGCTTGTGCAAATCCAAACTTTGATCAAAGGTTAATCTTAATAACAGGTTCATGGATCGGGTTCAGGAGCTATTCTCCTGTTGACAGGCCCTGCTGGTGCAGGCAAGACTGCCACAGTGGAAATGTTATCCCAAGAGATTGGCTTTGAAATTCAAGAGTGGATTAACCCTGTAACAAGTTCGACATTTGAAGGTTAGAAAGAAACGGGAATAGATCTATGGTATTGGTAGTTTATCCAATTTGTGGACTTCAAAGTAGGACATTGAAAATATAAGTTGTTCTGATTATAATTACAAACAATATATGATTCTTTTCCCCATCTGAAGTGAAAGTAAGCTTAGCCCTTCTCTGAGCTCCGTAATGCTTTTACTGATTCTTTGTTAATACTTGATTTGTCAGCGAATTTCATTTTGAAACATGTTTGTTAAACAAAGCTCCAAGTCATTAAGCAAAGCAATTTTTTTGTTTTGAACTGCCAATCAAACAGTTTAAAAAGCATTTCTGACAATAACTCGGTATGCATGCCCATACTGTTGATGGAAAGTGTCTTAGTCTTTACTGATGCAGAGAACATGCGCTAATTTAATATTATATTAGAATTCATGTTTGGCTTCCTCTGGACGGGACACTAATTCATCACAGGTTAGCTCCCATGGTGTGACCATGGTTGAGCCACCTCTCATTTACTTACCCTGGAAGGATGGAAAACTGAGTTAGCTTAGGTTGAATTGAAAAGAGGACACACAAATGTTCAGTTCTTGTCAGAGCCAGGATCGAGCTGGGGACCTTGTGGTCGGAAGGCAGAGATCTTACCAACTGTGGTCATCATCTTTTGAAAATGTTTGACTACCTCAAATGGAAAGTCCATTTGAACTTATCTAAAATTTGTGTCTCTTTTTACAGTTTATGATGGTTACCAACCGTCATCATTTGCAGCATCTGAATCACAAGTCAGGCAGTTCCAGGACTTTCTCTTGAGAGCAAACAAGTACCCAACGCTGTCGATATTTGGTGGAAACGGTACGAAAAAAGAAAAGATTATCCTAGTTGAGGTGGGTTCGCCTTCCCTGTTTTCAATCCTCTGCCATATCTTCCCTGATGTTTTGCTTCCTCGCGTCTTCTACTTGGTACTTACTCCAGGTCTTCCTTAACCCACCTTTTTGCCTTCTATCTTCCACTTGCAGCTCCATCAGTCTCCTGAGTATGCTAATCTAATCCCTCAGTTGAACAAGATCTAACCATTTGAACTTCATTTTCCTTAACCTTTGTTTAAGGTTCTCCACCACACATCTTTTTCTGACCCGCTTCGTCGGTAATCTTGTCCTGTCATTTTACTCTTGACATTCTATGATCACTGCTATCTAGCAGTCCTTCCGGTCTTTCTGTTAGTGCCCAAGTTTCCACAGCATACAGAAAGCCAGGCCTCACACATGCACTGTAAACCTTTGCTCTTCTGTGTAGTGGAATACGGTGGTTTACTAACAAGCTCCTCAATTCCTTCCATTTACTCCAGGCACAAGATAAATTATATCCTATCCCTTACTATACCGATTCTACCTTTTCTCCACATGAAATGAAATGACCTGGATGAATGAAATTATGCTCATGAAGTTGCACAACTGCATATCACTTCAATCTTCTAAGATTGATTTTTAACTTGGAACTTCGGCTTTCAATGGTATTAATGAAAGAGTTTCGTTTAACTAACTAGTATTACCACTGAGTTTTACCTTTGCCTATCCTTTCTCGTCTTTTACTATCAACGCACGTTTTTGGTCCGCTACTAGAATCCTCCATGTTAATCTTAAATTTTCTCTACATTTTTACTTGCCTTAAGGAACGGCGATTGCTCAAAACCATTTTTCTTTACTCAACTTACTTCATTTTAGAGTTGATTAAATCACGTGTTTACTAACTTCCACTGACATTCTTAAAGTTTGCGAAAAAAACTAGATGTTACGGCAGAGTTTTCTTTTGGTAGTTTGACCACATATACTTTTACATTTAGGATTTACCAAATATTTTTATCAGACATCCGGGACAATTGCATGAAGTGTTAAGGTTAGTAAATATATGTGATCTCCATAATTATATATAATCATCATTGCTAGAAATTAGAATTAGCAGTTTTGTTTTATCTTTTTCAATGCCGGCTTACTGCTATCTCCATCTTTATTGGCCTATGAAATAAGTTATAGTAGCACGATTAACTGACTTTTAAAACTTTTAAAAGCTTTCTAAAACGAACATTTTATATTTACAAACTATGTTTAGAAACAGGTCACTGTCGTCTAGAGAAGTGTTATGTCAATCATTTCAAAGATAGCGTTAAAACTACTAGAATTTCAAAGATCAAACAGCTGAAGAACCTAAAATTAGCTAGGATGATCTATAAGATGCTTTGCCTCGCTAGCAGGTGCAAGAGACAGTTTACCAAACGGGAGCAAACAAAATACAAAATAGGATTTAGGTGAATCTTTGTTGACGTAGTTGGTTACAAGCTGTTCATCAGCATACAACTGTAGCGAATGAACAACAGTAAATAATATTTGTGTCTAGAACATAAGAGAGCTTGTCGAGCAAACAAAGAGATGACATTTTTGGCTCTATACATTCAGTTTTTAAAAAGATATCGCTTTTCAAAAACAATCAAAGCAGCTGTGTGGCAATAAAGAAGCAAACATTCTCTATAAAATCTCCATTACATCACAAAAATGTTTTCTAACAGTGTTAAGCTTACCACTCTCGCATTTTCAGATAAAGTTTATTTTACAAAATGCTTTTAATATTCAAAACATCCGCCTATACAAGAAGTAGTAGCTAAAACCAAATGAACGATTTTTACTATTGACAAAGCTATACTATTAATATTTTTGGTTATTAGAATTAACAGTAGTAGAAGTAGTAGCTCTAACACTAGTAGTACTGGGTTTTTTTTTGAGATTGATATAATAATCATCATCATATTGTTATCGTTTGCTACATATTTTCATTTACAATATTCCTATTCTATAGGTTTTATTTAAGGTATTTCTTGTTAGGCTCTATCACCAGAGTGGAAGAAGTCCCGTAGTGTTCATCATATCGGACAGTCACCATGGTGATTCGAATGTATATCGCCTTATGCCTAAAGATGTCCAGTCATCACTAGGAGTTCATACAATTAGGTAAGAATGAAGATTGCACATCGGATATTTTTTTGGCTGACAACAAACTTAAATCCATTTCTATATCCATAATAAATTATAAATGGATGTCAAGGATCGTCGACCCAGAATCCATTCTATCTACTACTTGTTATTTTTTCCACACTTGGACCATTTGGCATGCACTGACAATACACCTTATTCATAAATGGCGCCCCCTGCATGAAAACGAGGCGCGGGAGGGCCAAGTGAAATTTGCTTACTGTAAAATTATATGAGTCTGAATGGAAGTAAAACTTGATTAAACTTAATTATTTGAAAACAATATAAACTGCAGTTTTTTCCTTGTAACCGTTTTGCATTTTATCCTGAAGATGAGCTAATGCACGAAAACATTCGTTTTTAGAATTGTAGATAGTTTTTTAATAAGTTTTTACCTTTTAGAAATAAATGTAAAACTTGCATGTCTTGCTTTTTTCTATAAAATCGCTCTGAAAATCAAAATATCATTAATTTAACCAAAGAAAATGACAGTCAGGTGAATAAAAACTAAGTGATCTCTTAAATGTATTGATCTACCGCAATTTTTATTTCGTTCGCCCACATACATTCTCCAACGAAAAAATCTGTAAAAAAATTAATAGAAATGAATGCCCTAAAATATAATAGATATCATGTTAGCGTCACTCATAAAGGTTGTGCTGCCTGTGGCAGAACAACAAGATGAAGGGTTAAAAGATAACACAGGGGTTGGGAAGGACGTGCGCCATGCGCAAATGGCGCATAAATTGAAAATATGGCGCATTAAAAAGTCCTTTAGCGGGCCTAGATTGCGCCCTTGTCCCAGGCCATTCCCTTAAAGCCCGTGTAAATCTGCCGACACAAACTTTACAATGGTAGATCGTGATTTTATATTTTTTTCACAATTCGTGAATCGCTGACTGTGTGTTTTCCTTTACACATTGCCATACGCCAACAAGCTTAGTCTTTAAAAACGGTAACTTAAAGTTTTTGTATTGTTGATGTCGGTTACCGGACATGATGATAATTTTATAGGAGCCGCAGATGCTTTTTACTTTTTTATTTGTTTTTGTCGATACATTTGTTTATGTTTGAGTTTTGAATAATATGTTATTGTCTGTAATCATTAGCTTTCAGAGAGAAAGAGAACAAAATTTTTCTTTGTTGTTGGGCTAATAAAAATCAATTCAAGATCTTTGTTTTTGTTGTAGTTTTTTATGTTTCGATAGTTGACAGTGGAATCTGAAGGTTTTGTGCGCTAAATGTATTCGCCAGAACTAAAATACAAAACGTTGTCCGCATGTTTGACAAGTTTCCAAAGTTGACAAAAAGATATATACCCACTTACGAAAGTGGCTTCAAATATATTCTTTTATTAAGTTCGAATGAATAAAGTATTGTTTTAAAGTTTTCACAAAACAACTTTGCTCATGGGGAGTCATAGCTTCTTAAAATGTTGTTGATAGTGAAACTAGTAGAAAACAGTTTTGCTTTTTGAATGTTTGACTTCGTAGAGCGTAACCAGTTGCCGAAACTAAAAATTATTTCTACTTCTATGAAAACTTTCAAATTTATAAATACAAAGTTCTCACTAAAAGTTTGCCATTCAAAATCAATGGGCAAATCCAAAATTTGTGAGTTTAATCTTATCCGTTCTCTTGCTTATGTAAAACAACTGCTGAAGTAATTTTCTATCCAGGCGCATGACAAGTGAGCTTTTTGAGTTCGGCTAAAACTGTATTGATTTCAACGAGAGTTTAGTTCGGCGCTTATTTGAGGTACGACGCTTATTCGGTATGAATCGTGCACTATAGCGATGTACAAAAATTTATTATTCACCATGGATGCTGAACTTGTTAAGAAGAGATACAAATACAGACATTTAGAACTGCTTCATAAGCCCCGATTCAAGAGTTTTTCCAAAATAAAACTTTAGATTTCTTGAACAGATAATTTATTCTCAAAAAATGATAAAAGAAAGTTATTTGTTTCTGTCCATTTTGTGTTTCGGCGCTTATTCGAGGTGCGGCACTTATTCCGAAATGCAGCGTTTATATGAAGTATGGCGCTTATTTGAGGATTTACTTTTAACTCGTCCTATGTGTTTTATTGAATCAAATATAAATGCAAAAGTGTGCATGGCCCCCGTGAAAATTTTAAATAGTTTTACGACTTATATTTTCAAAATTATACAAACATTAATTAAGATTGATCGAACATGATCTGATGCTTGCGCGTTGTGACCAGTACAGCTTGTTGTAAGGATGTAGCATTAGCATCCACTTTTAAATACTTTGTCAGTCACTTGGCTAACACCACAGCCAGCGCGTTTTACTGAACAAGCAGCAGCACACAGTTGATTTCCCACGTTTATTTAAGTACATATTTTCGTACTTTCGTTTGTTTTAAGCAACATTGTAATGCTAAAAATACAAAGCATTGTAAGCGTATATAATGGTAACTGAAAACATGCAGATCTACATTTTAATACATATATTTCAAATAAAAAAAGTCCAATTTTTACTTTGAATACTCTGTTTTTCTTATTACTAAATGTCTACTATCAGTAAGGCTAGATAAACGTTTTTGGCCCATTAAATTTTGGAAATGGCCCATAAATTTTAAAAATGGCCCATAGATTTTTAAGGAAACGGGCCATTGGCCCATAGGCATTTACGTTCTTCCCAACTCCTGATAACACGACGAGTTGAAACGTGATGGGATGAATTGACGAAACCATGAGTTTAAAGGCTGCAGAACGAGTTGATGTGTAACATGTCAGGTTGGAAAGACAACACAACAAGTTGGAGAGAGACACGACTAGTTGAAAGAAGATAAAACAAGTTGAAGAACGACACAACAAGAAATAACTCGTTGAGTTGACGAAGTGAGGGGAGGATACGATGAGATAACTCGGGGATAGTCAAGATGAATGAATGGCGTGATAAGATGAACATTTTGTCCAGGAGTTGCTGTTTTAATAAAACGCAAAAATTATAATTGTGAACTAATAGGCGTTTATAATAACCAGAGTATTACAAAGATAACAATGTAGCTTTCTTTCACTAAGCAGTAAAAACACAAAGTAAGCACGACTTAAATATTCAAGATAGTCTGTTGCTGCTTACTTTTAAATTTACGATTCTTAAAAGTCATTGAGCATTACAAAGATAACAATGTAGCTTTTTTTCACTAAGAAGTAAAAATACAAAGTAAGCACGACTTAAATATTCAAGATAGTCTGTTGCTGCTTACCTTTAAATTTACGATTCTTAAAAGTCATTGAGCATTACAAACTAAGATAACAATATAGCTTTCTTTCCCTAAGTAGTAAAATACAAAGTAAGCATGACTTAAATATTTAAGATAGCCTGTTGCTGCTGCTGCCTGTTTGCACAGCAAAAAATCACAAAGTTATATTTCACAGCGAAGTTACACTAGCGTGTGCAAACAGTTTGTATCTTATCTAAAACCGAAAGTTTCTCTGTAGAACAGTTGTTTCTTTTCTGTAGATCCAAAATTGAATAAATTAGTAATTGGATATTTTGACCTATTTCAGTTTCAACCCAGTAGCGCACACAAGTATGGTGAAAGCATTAAACCGGATTATTTCTCAGGAGACCTACAAGGTAACGAAGTTTATTGTGCAGGTTTAATTGCTTGTTACTTGCCTCTTTTATTTTTCCTGTATTTTCAACAGTTTTATAACCTGAAATGTAAATAGGAAACGCACCTGGTAGATGAGGTTATCAAAATGGGGATGCACCTGCTATATAAGGGTATCAAAATGGGGACACGCCTGATAATAAGGTAATCAAAATAGGGATGTACCTAAGAGATAAGGCAATCGAAATAGGGATGCACCTGGTATATAAGGGGATCAAAATGAGGATGCACTTGGTAAATAAGGGAATCAAAATGGTGATGCATCTGGTAAATAAGGCGATCAAAATAGGGATGCACCTAATATTTAAGAGGGTCAGAATGGGGATGCACCTGGTATTTAAGAGGATCAAAATGGGGATGCACCTGATATTTAAGAGGGTCAAAATGGGGGTGCACCTGGTATTTAAGAGGGTCAAAATGGGGATGCACCTGGTATTTAAGAGGATCAAAATGGGGATGCACCTGATATTTAAGAGGGTCAAAATGGGGATGCATCTAGTATTTTAGAGGATCAAAATGGGGACTCACTTGGTAGATAAGGAGATTGAAATTTCGTAATTAGTTTCAGTCCCCAGGACTTAATATTTTGGATAGTAATGGAATCGCTGAATCAGAATGGAACCACAAAAAGCTATTAAATAAACCTGCATTTCCATTTACTTAAAGGATAGTTTTAATGACCTTATAACTCTGTAAAAAGTTACTTTAACGAAAGATTGAAACTTGAAACATCAGCTCTTTATCAATGTTATCCGCGATTATCATTTGTAACATAGACTTGTCATTCATCATCAATAAACTATCCTTCATTTACATAAACATTTACGAAACAAGACAACATTTTTTATTTAAAAGACATGTCTCAAAATACAATCTTGAGTTGAACTGGTGGTGGTTAAATGCTAGTACTTTTAACTTTTTTTCATTTCCTTTCACTTTGCCCATCATTCTTTGTAATCATCTATCTAACGTATATGTGACAAACTATTATTAATAGAAGAAACTTTCGATATCTATAAAAATACCTAGTAACCCATAGTAACTTTCATTCTGGGCAACTGTGGATGTAATGATCTATGATCGACTGAAACATGTCTTGTAATATCAAAACTGTTTTCGTGGTTCTAATATAATCAGTTAGCTATGTTTCCTCTGACTAATACTAATATTTTTGTCTCAATTGAACTAAAGGGTGCACCAAATTTTTGTCAACCATCCAGAGAGGTTATCGAAGACCTTTCTCGCAATAGTGCGGGAGACATCAGGGCAGCCATCAATGCTCTGCAGTTTACCTGCTTGAAAGGTAGGTGACATAATGGTGTATTTACAAAGTTTTAACAGAGATTTGACTTAACCAATCAGTGTCCTGTATATAATATGTACTGTAGTTATTTGAAGTGAATTAATCCATGTTCTTCATCGTTATTAAACTATTTATTGTACAGTTTTAAAAGAAATTTCATTTTGGGTGAAATCGCTTTTGTTTGCACATTAATACTTTAAAATTCGAGAAGTTTCTTCCATCTTGGTTTAGGGCCACTTCCTAAAGGATACTGGTAATACCCGCATATTGAAGGGGACTACTAATGGCTGGGTCCTGAACGCGACTGGCAATATCCTCATCCTGAATGGGGACTGGCGATAACTCCATCCTGAAGGGGACTGGCAAAATCCCCATCCAGAAGGGAACTGGCGATAACTCCATCCTGAAGGGGACTGGCAAAATCCCCATCCAGAAGGGAACTGGCGATATCCCCATCCAGAAGGGAACTGGCAAAATCCCCATCCAGAAGGGAACTGGCGATATCCCCATCCTGAAAGGGACTGGCAAAATCCCCATCCAGAAGGGGACTAGTGATATGCCCATCCTGAGGGGTACTGGCAAAATCCCCATCCTGAAGGGAACTGGCGATATGCCCACCCTGAATGGGAATAACAATATGCCCATCCTGAAGGGGAGTGGCGATATGCTTATCCTGAAGTGGACTGGTAATATCCCCATCCTGAAGGAGACTGGCCATACCCGCAAATGACATCATGCATATTAGAATTGCACAGTTCACAACAGAAAACGTTGCCTAATAGCTTTTTATGTTAATACATTTATGACATTATTCAATAAAAAAAACCTTGAATTTTCTTTTAATGTTTTATTTTTAGTTTCTAGATAATTTAGATCGAGAATGACATCTTTCTCTTGAAATATGTCGAAACTCTTGCCTGGAGATGTTTGTGCATTTCGGTAAATGTTATGAGAAATTAAACTCTCTGCCAATGGTTATATTACAATCTGACAAAGAAAATTGAAATTATGAGGAAAAGTTTTCAAACTTTCGAAATACTGTCAAAAACACAAGTAACCACAAGTGGTCACTTAAGCCACATCAAAACATTATACGCTTTCATTTTTTCTTTTTTGGTAAAAAGTGTTGAGTAACTGTTATACAAGTGCCATGACCTTACCTAAAAAATAGTGAAAAAGACTTTTAACTGATTAGGTTTGGGCTGAACTGTTTCTATGGGAATAACCTTCTTACTAAACTGCAGCTGAATTGTTTGTTTATCGAGCCAAGTATGAGTTTCACCAGCTATTGCCATTTACCTGCATTTTTCGCGATGGCCGTGTTTAGACACCTTAAAAACATGGCGACTTTGCTCTCTTTCTCCTAGAATAGTTAAAAAGGGCGTGGAAGGTTCCTCCTTTCCTTTTTTTGTTGTTTTTGTTTTTGCCTTAAATTTTTCACGTTTTATAAAAAGAACGTTTTTTACAACAGTTTTTTTTATTACGAACGTAAATATTTGACACAAATTAGATGATGTCACTCTAATGATGAAATCACAGTATTTCACAAAGGTTAATAAAAATAGTTATATTGAGATTTCGTGGCTTGTTCACAATGAAAATGATTTCCACCGTCTTTTAATCAACAGATATAAATTTTAAGGGAAAAAAGAGGCAAGCACAACCAAAGACTTCAAAAAGACGACCTAAGAAAAGCCAAACTTCTAAATGTATTGACTCTAAAAATGAGTGTCTGGTATATGGAAAGGAAACTGGTGATTCAGAACGGCTGGACACACAGACAGCAATTGGCGGGAAAGATGCCTCACTTTTTTTATTTCGAGCTCTTGGAAAAATTCTATATTGCAAGAGTAAGTAGCGTATTCCCAATCTTTTCTTCATGTGTTGCTTCTTCTCTCTGTTCTATAATGAACAACATTGAAATAATATATACAAAAGAACAAATTGAGTTGACGTACATAAAACTTAAAGCTGGTTGAGGTAGGTCATGTTACATGGTTTGTACAAACTACAGGCCCGTAGGCTGAGTGGGTTCCTTTTCGCTTAAAACGGACCTTTAATGTTAACAGTGTCACACAATTTAACTTACCGTTATTGCAGATTTTCCAGTTGAAGTCAACGAGGGTGTAGCCGAGAATAACAGTCACGTTTTCACAACTAAGGTTTTAGTAATTTTATTATAAATGCGAAACATGTTTTAAGCCGGTCAAATTATTTGTGATTGGGCCACCGAGCGGACCTTTCCAGGCAGTGGTGGGAAAGAGGGACACCCCCCCCCCTTCCCGTTTCCCCCAGCCTACGGGCCTGAAGTACTACTTTATATCAGTCTTTTAATGAGAGCAAAAAAATGTCAGTTAAGACTTGTCCTTAAAAAAATCATCTGTACACTTCAGTAAATGTGTGTGGATGCACAGTAGCAGCGTCTGTAATTTCTTTAAGCTAAGTCATTCCCTATCGTATTTTACAACTCTCCAGTCTTCGTGACATCTTTGAATGAGCACATTGCAAAATACACTACATGACATAATTTAAGGAGTACATGCATCAGCTAAACTAAGCTAAACCTCTTACGTACCAGGTGACCCATTAGGCCGGCAGTTTTTTCTGGTTTGTTTGTTAAATGGATGATAGTCTTTGTCTCCCCCTGGACGAGACACTAATCCATCGCAGGTTAGCTCCTTTCTACTAAATATAGATTTTGAGGGGGGTAGGGGTAAAATACTTTGGTTTTAATATTAATAGAATATCCTTTTACGGGACAATACGTCCATAGAAGCATTAGTACAATTCCATAGTGGTTTGTAACTTAAGGTTTAAATATTAATATCTTCTCGCTTGCCAGGGGACGTTTCATTATCAGATAGGGAGAGTCTTCCTGGCCATTTGCACCATATGGCACGGAATCAGCTTCAGTTCTCTCCAGAGGTTTGTATCCAGGCCTCGCTGGACTTCTTATAAGAACTTGAGCTTCTTGTAATATGGTATTTCTTATTCAAACATTCCTGAAATCTTTCAAACATGGAGATTGTTGACCTAAAACCAAAACTCCAATCAAGTAAAAATTTTAATAGTAATAGTATTATTAATAAACGTAGTAGTAGTAGTACTAATAGTAGTAGTAGTAGTAGTAGTAGTAGTAGAATAGTAGTAGTAGTAGTAGTAGTAGTAGTAGTAGTAGTAGCAGTAGCACTAGTATAGTAGTAGTAGTAGTAGTAGTAGCAGTAGTAGTAGTAGTAGTAGTTAGTATTTTGTTGACTTTTCCAACAACAAGTTGACGAAACAGAAATAAAATCTCATAGAAGAAACTGAAAGGAATACAAGCATTTGAACATATTTTAGTACTCGACAATCTCTTATTCAGTATGTTGTATTCTAAATCAACCCATTGTACTACTACTTAATCCAACCATTGGTCTTGTTCTAGGAGGTAATAGAGAAGACCAATATTTCTGGAGAGACCTTCAACCTGTACCTCCATCAGAACTATCTCCTTTTCTTCAATGCAATCGAGAACGTGGTACGATTTACTATAATTATATAATTATCTTCGTCATGGTTTGCTTTTATTATTATTTTATTATTCTGATAGACTTCGTCTTGGGAAACAAAATCGATTTTTGTTAGGTAGCATAAATAATACAAACCACAATTGATAACTTTTTCCGCTCTCAAACGTGACGCCGACATCTGTGCTCACCGGTTGATCAACAATTTTCGAGTTGCTGACCAGCCAGGTAGCATTTGATTAAATATCACCCACGTGATGAAAACACACTAGCTATATAATAGGATTTGATTGGATATCACCCACAGGACGAAAACTCACTAGCTATATAATACGATTGGATTGGATATCACCCACGTGACGAAAACTCACTAGCTATATCATAGCGTTTGATTGGATATCAACCACGTGACTAAAACTCACTAGCTATATAATGTCATTTGATTTGAAATCACCCACGTGACGAAAACGCACTAGCTATATAATCACCCATGTAACGAAAACGCACTACGGCTATTTGATCACCCGTGTGACGAAAACGTACTAGCTATATAATCACCCATGTAACGAAAACACACTACGGCTATATAATTACCCATGTAACGAAAACGCACTAGCTATATAATCACCCATGTGACGAAAACGCACTAGCTATATAATCACCTATGTAACGAAAACACACTACGGCTATATAATTACCCATGTAACGAAAACGCACTAGCTATATAATCACTCATGTAACGAAAACGCACTAGCTATATAATCACCATGTGACGAAAACGCACTAGCTATATAATCACCATGTGACGAAAACGCACTAGCTATATAATCACTCATGTGACGAAAACTCACTAGCTATATAATCACCACGTGACGAAAACTCACTAGCTATATAATCACCACGTGACGAAAACTCACTAGCTATATAATCACCACGTGACGAAAAC
>JAOBAY020003744.1:0-15524 GCA_025331085.2 Zoanthus sociatus | reverse complement strand
CAATCTTTTTCTGTGCCAATAAAAAATTGCTTTTGGAATAAAACCACAATCTCATTAAGTATATGATACAAAGAAAATTACATGTTCGCTTGGAGATACGAATTTTATATATTTTCAACACTCGAAGATAAAATTCGTATCTCCGCGCGGCCATGTAATATCCTCTATTTATTAATTTTATCTGTAAAATATAGAGTATTTTAGAAACTGTGCAATTCTATATATTTAATAAACCATTTATTTATTTAATATTCTATTACAAAAATTTCCCTAGTTCAGACCGATTTAATAATCATCCGCTGTTTTGTTTGGGCTCCAAAAACAAATTCAAGAGTAGAGCGCAAAAATAGATACCCTAATTATGAACAAAATGGTTCAATTCGATAGGCTATTTATGACCAAAACGGCTCGCAAAAACCATGCCCTTTGGGGCACATACCCTCAGGGTGTAAACGCTGAGATGTGATGATGTTAATAATGATAATGCTTATGATAATGATGTTAATGATGATGATGTTAATGATAATGTTAATGGCGATGATATTAATGAAGATGTTAAAGATAATGATGTTAATGGTGATGATTTTAATGATGCTTATGATAATGATGTTAATGATGCTTATGATGATGATGATGATGCTTATGATGATGATGATGTTGATGATATTAATGATGATGATGTTAATGATGATATTAATGATGATGATGTTAATGATGATATTAATAATGATGATGTTAATGATGATATTAATGATGATGATGTTAATGATGATGTTAATGGTGATGATATCAATGATGATGAGACTAATGATGATGATGTTCATGGTGATGATGTCAATGATAACGTCCATAAAGCAACGTTTTAGTTCGACTCACTTTCTTGAAGTCCCGGTACAAGTTTAAAAATGATATCCTCTAAGGTTTGGTCTGACCTGAAATATAGAAGCATGTATTACAAAATTTTACAAAAGAAATATCTTAATAATAGTAGATAATAGTAGCAATAACCGATCCCCCTCCTTATAAATATAAAAAATATAAAGAACGAAAGAAACAAACAAACCGACAAACAAACAAATTTAACAAACAAACAAAGAAATAAAGAAACAAAAGAAACAAATAAAGAAGTAAAGAAAGAAAGAATGAATGAATGAATGAGTGAAAGAAAGAAAAGAAAAAAAGAAAAAAGAAAGAAAAGAAAGAAAAAAGGAAAGAAAGAAAGAAAGAAAGAAAGAAAGAAAGAAAAAAAGAAAAAAAGAAAGAAAGAGAGAAAGAGAGAGAGAAAGAAAGAAAGAAAGAAAGAAAGAAAGAAAGAAAGAAAGAAAGAAAGAAAGAAAGAAAGAAAGGAAAAGGAAAAAAGACCATTATCTTGGTATAAAGCGACACGAAAAGTTACCTCAATAAGTCAAATGGATTGGTTTCGTGAATAACCGTGGAACATTTGGGACAAACGTTGAGTTCGCTGTCTGTTAAGTACGTCACCAGACAAGTCCTGCAAACTAAGAAAAACTGTGTAGTAACCCGAGCTGAGATACATGGGGCAGTACTAACCAGCTGAGATACAGTCATGGGGCAGTACTAGCCAGCTGAGATGCAGTCATGGGTCAGTACTAACCAGCTGAGATACAGTCATGGGGCAGTACTAACCAGCTGAGATACATGGGGCAGTACTAACCAGCTGAGATACAGTCATGGGGCAGTACTAACCAGCTGAGATACAGTCATGGGGCAGTACTAGCCAGCTGAAATGCAGTCATGGGGCAGCACTAACAAGTTATTAGATCGATTGATCGGCATGGAAGTAAGCATATCTAAGAAAGGATAAACCTTTTCACTTTTTTGAAAACTGCGAAGCTTTCACACTCGGGCTAACTCAATGCGAGGAAAGAAAAAAACGGCCATTCTGGTATCTAAACTGGAGCACTGAGTTTCTCTTATTGTGTGTTTTTTTTAATATAAAACATAATATTGCCCGCTATAGTGGCCGGTACTAAAGTTCCCGCGTGGAACTGAAGTCGTTTACAGTGTAGACAGCTTCATATTGGCTTAAGTGTAGAGAGGGAGCTTTCCGATATTTAGAGAAACGATTTTTCTCTACCGTCTCAGAATTCTTTCTACTTTTAATAAATGTAAATGGATACATCCGCAATTTTTGGTTTTTCTAATTCATCCAAAATACGTTTATACTTTTAGTGTTGTTTCTTTCTGACGACATGACGCATTGAGCGCGAGGTGGCAAATTCTACCCAAACAACTACCCAGGCCGCCGCGGCTATTCTAGTACCCAGTAATTTACTCGAGTGCGAGGTGTTTAAAAAAAAAATCCAGAGACAGTCGTATGTATTATTTCGCTGATTTACAGTTTTATTAAAGCATAGGATAGCTTTCCTCTTAGAGCTCTGTTTGAATATCATTTGATTCATACTTCTTTGAATTTGCTCAGTAAATGATCTGGTCTAAAAGTGTACGGAAAACAGTCTAGAAAAAAACGCTCACCCGAAGTGGCTTTGGAAAGGTTTCTAGTGATAATGAATTCTTTTAGTGGTTTTATAAAAGTTTCAACTAAGATTTTTTTAATTTACTCGTCTGTTGTACTTTTCAATCACATGAAAATTAAAAATATACATACAAGGAAGACTCAGATGTAACTGATTTGTTGCAATGTCAATGAACAAGGGTTAACTTAAAATTACTAATATATTCTCCGTGGTCATCTGTCCAAACCTATTTAACAAGCCAGAAACCGCAAACTTACCCGATAAATGTTCGTCAGTGCACGTGTTTTCATTTTTATTTTGATTTTCAGTAACTACAAACTAAAACTGTAAAACTTTGTGTATTTTTAAAAAAGGGATTACAGTTTTTGCATTATCTAGTTATATATTTTATTACGTTTTCAATTGAATACCAAATGTTTTCATTTTAGATGTTTGACATTTTTTAAACAACGAAACCGTTTTGATATTTTGTGTTTGCACAAGTTCTTATTTTTTTAAAAATAAAAATAAAAAAAGCTAAATTGACATTTTGCGCGAGTTCGCATCAATTTATAGTGATTTAAAACGGGGATTTTTTGAAATCCAAGATGACAACAACTCTAACTCTAAACTCAAAACAGCATATTCTAAAATAACAAGGGATAAAAGTAGAATTCATTCTTGATTAATAAGAAATTTCAATTGCAATTTAGCGGCAAAAAAAGTCCAGACTTGCATTTGGCTTTAAAGTACAATCTTTTGAGTCGACGGGTAGGCAAAATAAAATGCAAACTATTACTTAGTATTAGTGCTTAATAAACTTAATTTATTGCTGTACGATGCCGGAAAAAAGCAGTTTAGCGGCGTTTCATTTGTTTATTCCCTGTTAAGATTCTTCACTAAAAGGTATAATTCAAATAAATCGGTATAAAACCAATGCAGAACCGTGTACGATCAAAACACTTGCCGACGTTAGATCAGAAAATGGTATCAATCAAAAATAGTATAAATAAACTAATATAATATATTTGTCAAAAAACTGACCTTACAATGTAAAATTAAATGCCGAGACATATGTGTGTTTTAACTGAAACCTTTAATTGTTTAAAAAGTTGTAATGTAAAGTTCCTATTAAATCTGTTAAAGACTGGTTACAAATATTGAACATATACCTCCAACATTTATGCATTAATAGTAAATACCAGTCTTTCTGACAAATATATCAGTTTAAAAAGTAATGTCAATCTGCAAAAGCTCTGAATATAATTTTTTGTCACACTTTTTTTTAATAAAAATATTGTTTTTCAGACCGAGGCTGGATATTCTTATTTTTGGCCGATTTTAGGCTGAAAATATTCTTACGATTATTCTTAGTTTCGGGAATATCGGTGACACGGAATTTCCGTTTTTAAAATGACTATGGTATCGAAGATCTAGAGTTTCAAAGATAATAGATAAGTGAATGGCTTTGCTATTTGAGATTTGAGTGCAATTGCAATAGATGTAATCAGTTTTTTTCAAAAAAAATCTGAACCTCTAAAATTATTTCTAAAATATTCTTAAAATCTGCGTATAGTCCTAAAACAAAGAATTTAAAACTCTCCATTTGTTTTCTACACGATGCTCTTGAGAATGTCCCGCAATGATTCTGTGGATTAACGTCTGGATTCTACCCCCATTCTGGTGAGCTGATAATCAAGCCCATCAGTCTGTAGTCAGTCTAGAACCCAGCAAACCCTGTCACTGTAAAGGCTCACTCACCAGGAGGCCTTTCTATCACGTTTATTGAAAATCAGAAAAACACAGTACAAAGGACAAAGCACATTTCGCAAAGCTAGCACGATGCAAATTTGCGAAAACCGCTACTGGCAATATTCGAGAGCAAGTGTGCATTTTTCATTTTCAATTTATGACGGATTTCGTAATGACGTACTTTTTTTGTAAGGCACTTAAGAATTCTTTGCATTTCAAAATATTTAAATAATTAGATTTGATCACGCCTTCGAGGTAAGACACATTTTAATATAAACTTTGATATCAAGCGCGTTTGTCGCGTTGTATAATCGGACTAAATTGTTACAATACTATTTGGCTGCCATCAACACCTGGGGGGGGGGGAGATATTACAGACTGAAAAATTTGAAAAAAAGTACAACTTTTTTTAAATCAGCATTGGAAACACTCATTGGCCAACCTAAATCATTTAAGTGTGAGTCTAAATTTAGCAAATCCTTAATTTAGTATCAGACCTGAAAATGGAGTTCGTATCTCTAAAACAAGATCTTAAAACCGATATCAGTAAAACCCTTACTCAAGACTTTACTTTAGCGCGTGCTGATTAAAAAGTTTGCGACTCCTTTGGTATATTTGTATTACTATTAGTCCCGACCATTGAGGAACTAATTCAGTAATTGGTTTGTTTTTATTTTCGTGTTTGATACATGTCGTTAACAAACACAACTTGCAATTTTTGTACTTACACGTGTGTAAACACTCTGTGATGGTTGTTGGTTTTATCAAGTAGCCTTTACACAGATCACACGTGATGTAAGGATTTAGCTTGCCAATGGGAAGAGTCCGATCCCTGTTGGACTAATCATAAACACACTTGTCATCGGCCTCAAATAGTATTAGTGACTAACAAAACTTTTCACTAAATGTTATCAAGTTACCTTCAATTTTCACGCACAAATTAAATAAAGACGGAAATTGTTGTTGATCGATGACGATAAATCGAATTCTATCCCTCAATATTCCATCTTGAATGATTTACCCGTTTTTCAGCAACTAAAATTTCTGGCATTTGCGACACATTGTGTTTTCTAAAGAAATTGCTCATAAGTCCCTTAGAAAGAGCTATTCTTACGTTTGAAAAAGTATGTGCCCAAACGGAATCTTTCTTGACACAACACGAAATGAAAAAAGGTTATTAATCTGTTTTTTTTTTCAACTGCTTAATAATGGACGTCATATTCATAGCACAAGCAGCTTTTATTTCGCCCTTGTTTTGTCTAGTGTCTGCTTCTTATCAGCTTTTCTCTCGCCAAGGAGATTTTGGGCTCTTCGACAAGAAACTTTTAACTTTCAGCCCAGTCTTTATACGCGAACGACTGAAGTTCACTTTTATACTAAATTATGAGAAAGATCTTTACCTCGTCGTGATTAAGCTGAAAAATTTTTTGTGTTTGTTTGACTGATCAAAAACGCGACAAAACAAAAGTTTTGTCAAACGTGGACTAAATTAAATTTAGCCAATTCCCTGCCACCAGAAATCAACTTAATGCTTGGTTAAGCATAGATTCATCTGTTCTGAATAAATTTCTTGGCTTAACTCATTCCCAGCTCAAGCTGTGTATTCAGGTAAATTGCCAAGTGATTAGAGTTTTATATTGAAGATAAATTATACATGAAAGTTGTGAAAGGAAACCAGCTTTACCTGTAAAATTGCCATCTGAATGAAGTTGTCTTCAAACAATACTACACTCGTGCCGATTGACTTGAAGATGAAGCTGTGTTAGAAGTTTCCCGAGTGTACGCCTGCGTTGTATTAAACTACGGGTTGCGGTTTTTCCTGTTACAGACTCCCGGATGAAAGGGGAAATATTTATTCGTTGTATCTTTTATTTACTCAGCTAGCGGAATCTGTTTAAGAGAGAAAACAACGGGCTACTGACCGCAACCCACTGATACATCAAATCATCTAAACAATAAACCCATCGAAGTATTTTTCTTGATTCTTTTAATTTTAAAACCACAGCTTTCTCACTAAAAACTGGACAGAGGTAACTTGTTTTACAAAAAAGTTCCTAAAATTTGCTATTTTGAAATTTGAAAACCAACTAACGAGCAAAACTAATTTTACCTTGGGGAAATTTTAGTTTGCCTTTGGCGCTCGGCACGTTGATTTTCAATAATAATGCAATTAGTAATATTTACTCGAGGGCTGTTCTTTAATCAGTAACTCAAGATTTTATATTTATGGGGGTCTGATACTATCTATCTTTGTACCAGAAAAATAATAACTTTGAACTTTTTTAAATAATAATATCTTAAGAGCAAAGAGATGATTTTGCTCGTCATGGCAGGAATAATAAAACGCTTATGTTGATGCTAGTCAAGTCAAAATTACACACACGATTCAAATCAATTCAATCGCCGTTAAACAATATGTTACCTTTCTTCATTCTTGAAACGAATAATTCTTTTTTCATCAGTGACTGAATTGCTAATATGTTAAGCATGTCGAAATAAAGTTCGGAAAATAAGGCGATTAAACCGAAACTGAATTTTTTAAAATGTCTTTCTAGCCGTAGTATTAGTACGTAGAAAAGCGAAATTTTGTTCCTTCACTTTCAGCCTGTTTTCAATTTAAAAGAACATCCCGTTTTTCAGTCAATTTAATTACAACTTTTCTTAATTGATTTTTTTTAATAAATACATTCATCGCAGAAAAATAAAAGTATGATTCCCAACTTGAATCGAGCTCGAGTCATTCCCATACGAACAAAAACCTAACCTGACCTGCATGGTTGAAAACAATTCAACAGTTCAGCATATCATTAATTGTTTCTTATCACAACAAAGGTTAGCGCTTAATGTGTCCAACAATATAAATTTGGTTTGTAAATGAAAGATTGTTTTTAAATTATTAATGAGCTGCTGATAAAGCTTGTCCATTCATAATTAAGTGGTTTGCAAAAAAATAACTAACAAAGGATAACTATTAGAAAACAAAACGTCAACTAAACAAGTACTGTAAACAGCTTCGCTGTCAACCGACCAAAACATCTAGACTCGCGTTACAATTTAATAACGAATTCTTGTTTGACTAAATTTATGATTTAAAACTGATTATATTGTGAAAATATTTCTATAAAATGTCAAGTATTCTTGCATGATTGTCGTAGATTAAATCAACAGATACCTATTATTCGGGCATTAGCCATTATTCATGGCTCTTATTTATGAACTTCGTAATTAGACTCGCATGTTCACTAATTAATTTCAAATCTACATTGTAGCGATTCCATCCGATTTATTAGACCATACTTTCATATTCACTTCATTTAGAATTCTCTTCTGTTCAACAAAATATTTTAACTATTTCGTCATGTAGTATCAAAAGACCTGCTTAAGATGGCCATTTACACAGGAAAATTCCAGAAATAGAGATTTTGAGGGCTAAAGGCGGGATAATTTAAAACTATCATTTCTTTCAAAAGAAATCCAGGAGTTTGGGAATGGCGTATAGGTATTATGTCACATAAAGGATGATCACGTGATAGTGCTCGCCATACTTCAACTAATTTTCTTATGGGTGGTTTCGCGCAGCAAAAAGACAAAAAAAATTGCTATTATTTGTGTAATTTTGGCCATTTGCTGGCGCCTGAGCTCGTCATGACGAAGGGCTAAGAAGGCTTAAACATTGCAAGTTTTAAACAAATGTTTATTAGCACTGTGAATTTGACAAAAAACTTTGGCACGATCCGTTTGATTAGCTAACAGTTTGTTATTCGTTTTATTCGTGGACAAGAATCCAATGTAGCAAATATGCCTAGCTGCTTTCTGTATTTTGAGAATATCTATCAGATCGATAAGTTGCTCAAAGAAAATGTACAGTACAAAATGCACAGGAACAAAGCAGAAGAGTCAATTCAATGAATATTGAGTGGAAGAAAGATTGTTATCACGATTAAAGGTTTCAGATCGCATTACTTGCAGGTAAAATTTGTCTTCTTTTCTCGGGCGTTGTTTTTTAATTAAGTCAAACTTTTAGTCCCAGTATTGTTAAGAAAACATTGAAATCGTGTTGTTTCCTATTTTGTTTTCACTTTTCTAATACCACTCGAACTCGTCTGCACCAAAATGTTGTGAAAACATTGCAAAACTTAACATGAGCATTTTCTGTACTGTTCACCATCTGATTTTTTGGTTTTGGATTGGTGCAAAATACTAGATTAATAAAAAGTTGCCCTCCTCTGAAATTTTAAATTAATCCCTTACTTAATTTTATGTATCAAAAATGAGCTAAGCAATCTCTCCATGCAACAAACCTAAAACATTGCGGACCATTTATTTCCTCTTCCAAATTAGGGAAAATATTTGCTTTTCTTTTTTAGCAAAGTAGAAAACATTTTTGTTACTCTGCACAAAAAATTTGAAAAAAATCCACAAGTTTGAGATTCGTTGCATATAAATAAATCCCTGCAAACAGTGCCAATGCTTTTACTTTCACTTAATTAATTTTGTCCTGGGAGCACTTTAAGCACCCTTAACAAAGCTTGCTGTGTTGCCAAGGCAGCAACAGACACAATGTTCATTGTGTTAGTCTTGTTTCGTGACAAATAGTTGGAAAGTGGTAGAAAATAATGAAAAAAGTTGATATTGGGATATTTTGTGGATCACCAACTTAACCATACAAACCTGATCATAAACTGAATGATACCTTGAAAACTCCACGTTAATTTGAAACACGTTAGCTAAACTTACCCTAAGATGCCAAAAGCTAACAAAACTTGTCAGATGCTTAGGAAAAAAATAGGCGAATGATGGTGCATGTGGCTCCAGCTTGCAATTAAGAAAGTACGCAAAAAGTCTAACTAGTTTGCCACAACAAAAGTACATAGAAATTTTGGAAATTCAAACCACCATTAAAATTAGAATTCTTGTGCAAGGTTTGCCAAATATGGATATTCACACAACTCGAAGGTGAAAGGCATAACCTCTGAGACGCACTATAAACCACGGGGCAATAGTTAAAGAGTACAAATTTAAGCAATTTCAAAGATTTTATAACTCTAAAGTCCTTTCAAATTTTGGGTCTCCCGGCTTTTTTTGTTTTTATGTCAATAAGAGCAGCGTCAGTTTTACGTCTCAGTGGGGTAAGCTTTATAAACAAGAGACTCCCCAGCAGTCTGTACTCCGCAGTAGTCTGTACTCTGCACGAGTCTGAATTTATTCTATCAAAGGAGATTGTGCTATTGCAGTAATTTCAAGAACACCGTATGCGTTACAATTTTTCTATATATATTCAGCGTAGCATCCGGCATTCCATGAGATAAAAATTGTGATTTGCTCACCTTCACGACTGATTAGATGTTCTCACTTGTCCAACTGAATTACCTTTTCCTCAGGCTCAGTGTCTGAAAAAACCAAGTAATAATTGTAATAAAAAAAGGCTAAAATATTATATTTCTTAAAAACTCAAACGTTTTCGACTAAAAGTCATCTTTAAGAGGACTCCTGAAGATAACTTTTAGTAAAAAATTTTTAAGCAATATAATATTTTAGCCTCTTTTATTATATTTTACATTTTTAAGCGATTTCAATGACAAGTAATAATTGCTATTCTTGGTTTCTAACTTAAGATATATAACAGCGCTTCCTATACTAGCGCACGGCCCGAACACGCAGTGCCGTTCGCAGCATTCCCGTTTCTATTACAAACTACTAGTTTTAACTTATTTTTTCTCACGCATTTCTTTCCTTTTATTTCTTTTTGTTTTAAATTTTTCTACATATCTATATAATCGCGTTATCATATCCGTGTTTCCATCAGTATATATAACCACCTCTCTATTTTGTTATATTCTACTCAGTTCACTCCGATAAAGAACTAGTCCGTAACGGCAGTTTAATTATTTTCATTAAGGTGTAAAATTTAAAAGATTATTAAATTGGTTTTCTTGAAACTCCTTCGCTTGACTCCACTAAAGTCGAAGATTAAACCTGTGTCACTTTCCCCTAAAATGTGAAAAATGAATGAATGTTTTCTTATACATTATTACCAGTGTTCACTAAAACTCTACTGATTCCCACTCCTCTAATTCATCTTCACATCTTCGGCATAGTCTTAATATATATTTGTCCTAGTTGCTGCCAGCCCGCTCCTATTCCTAAAAGCACTAGCAACGAACATTTGGTACATAGGATCAACGATTGAAGTCCATACCGTATCGAGAGTCGATTCAAGGATGTGTACACACGATACATGCGATCAGCAGTTCAAAATACATTAAATACCTATAACAAAATAGTGTGCTCGCAGCACTTCCTTTCTATTAGAAATAACGTACTAGTTAATAGTTTTTACTTTTACACCATTTCTGTAGTGAGAATATTGATTTTTGGCTAATAATCGCAACTGTTTACCTTCACTTTTCATCCCTTTATTTAACACAACGGCGGAATTTAGCAATTGAATCCAACTTATCATTTATTCGCAATGTAAATGTACTTAATCAGACCCAGGTCCAATCATCAATGCACTTCTTTTTTTCAAAAGGATAGGATCGCAGACTTTGCACAGTTAACCATTCAAAACGAATCCGAGCACTTTTTGCTGTTACGTTGTTCCGCTGTTCTGGTGCCGAATTTCAGATGCCGACCCACAAAATGGCTATGAACCTCCTTTTATCTACAATTTTTAGATGTTCCTCCCCCCTCCCAAACAAAAGTCAAAAAGAAAATTAAAGATTACAATAGTTTAACTTCCGTGCTTCCAAACTATTACCCTTCCCACTGGAAATCACGGTGACAGAAGTTAGAAAATTCATCTAACACTGATCGATTCGTTATAATTTAGGATTAAAAAAGAAATATCAATTTGAGATCTCCTAGTAATGTTTCTTCCATAGCAAGTTTTGTTTTAAAAAAGTTTGACTATCTCAGATTATTAAGACAAGAACTAAGTAACTCGGTCTTCACTGTTCATGTCCGCTCTTTCAGCAGCGATCTTTGAAAACATTACTTTCGTCATTACAAATGCCTCCATCATTATCAGTTCAAAAGCATTTCTCTGAACTTGCCCTTGTAGCTATTTCCTTGTGGCTGAACAGCTATACCGTCCTGAAGAGTCCTAACAGGAACGAAACAGTTGTCCACGGTTGCTCCAGGCCAGTTGCTTGCATTGCAGTTACTCGGGCGAAGACGGTTGTGCGCATGCGTTTCGGCCAAATCGTGGAATTGAGTTACGATGGTTTGTGCTTTCTACAGTTTTATGACCTTCATCGTCTTCGTCATCATCTTTCAAACATGGATATCAACTTCATCTTATTGTCTTTGCGTGTGTCTAAACGGCATCCTTTTGATTCAAATTCCTTACACTTCTATTTATTTTTTCTTCTAGCATCTGTCCGTTCAGCATCTACTCACGGCTGTTTCAAACATTGTTTAAGTGAAAAGTTAGTTTGAGCATGCGAAGTAATCGTTTTGGCGGACAGTCGTTAAGTAGACCTGAGTTATGGTCTCGAATCTCGAAAACCGAGCACCAGCCCATACAACAGACCCCGAAATAAAAGCTAACCAAGAAAATCGTCTCAAAGAGGCAGGCAATGAAAGTAGAAGCGACTGGAAAACAATGTATAACATCTTTATTAAAAGCAGTGCCCCCCCCCCCAGTTTTTACTCCAATCTTTGTCACTACTATTGCTTCACCGAAACTCTAAGAAAAAAGGGAGTTATTTCACCAGTTTTAAACACTCTGAGTTTGTTTCAAATAGAATTTAAAACCCAGGAAATACGTTTTTAGATAAACTAATTTTCAAAATTTTTCGGGGAGCATGCCCCCGGACCCCCCTACAAGGCTCCTGCTTTTGATACTTGGTTGTGCCCCCCAGTTTTTCAAGGTTTGCTACGGCCCAGATATTACATGAATACCTGTATCATTTCCATTTTCTTAAGAATAAGGAAAATACCTGCAGTTTTCTAACTCAGTTTTGGTTCGCCATGTTGGATGACAGAGAAACGTATGTGCATGACTCCAGTTCGCATGCGCAGTAGCTATTCGATCTTAATGCTCGTGCTTGCGTCTTTGCTTATGCTTAAATGAATGTGAACCGGTCTCGCATAAGCATAAGTAAAATGCCTGCAGTTTTCTAACTCAGTTTTTTTAACCGCCACTCTAACTATATAGACACACACAAAAAACATGTTTCTTTCTGTTTTTGAAAATATCGCGAACACACATTTTCCTTTTTTTCTACTCGGTTCTTTCAATTGCGAGTTTCTTTTCTTTTCTCAATCGTCGTAAAAGCAAAAACACAACTAATAATTAATAGTTCTATCAATTTCCCATATTAGTCCGCCATGTTGGATGACTAAGAAACTCCAGTTCGCATGCACAGTAGCTATTCAATCATTATGCTTATTTCCGGAGGTACTCTATTAGGTTTTGGGTGGGGTGTGCCGCCCTACGCTCAAAATCATAACCCTATCTCACACCTATCAATGTTTAAAATTGATACCCTACAGCAGACCTTTAATTCAAAAATCATATCCTAACCCTACTGAAGTAAACATGCGTTAAAAGCTGCCTAATTGTTCATTTCCATTAGCGTGTTAATAGAACTGGCGTCGGTATCCTAGAAGTACTGAGTCAATGCCAGTTTTGGGCATGCAGTCAATGTCAGTCTGAGACAGTTTGAGATCCTTCTTTGAGCTGTATTTTCTGTGTCTATTATTCGCTTATCCAGCTTAGTATTTAGATATTTTCATCTGTCGTCTCATTACGCTTTATATTATATAGTGCACACAGTCAACCATCCGCAAAATCCATTTTGTATTAAAAGTACGCTTGCCTGTAAACATGAAAGTAAAAAAATCACACAGTGTGAATCATAACTGGCTACAGAACCGTTGTTATAAATGATTAACTGTACAAAGCATCCACTTTGGTTTGTTCTCTATATCATGCATTATCCCACTCCTCTTTCTGTCCGTTGACTATAATTCATGTTAGAGAATGATGCTGGATGTTTTAAACTCATGCATTCACCAGATTCAACAACTTCGATTCTCCCATGATCAGCCTTATTATCACTTCCAGTTTCTGCGGGAATTAGCATTTTCTTCTTCGTCTTCACCGGATCGGAATCTTCGGCAGCTTCCTTTTATTAGCACTTAACTTCAAAAGAGCCGAGCACATCTTCAGATTCTGCTTAACTATGTCGCTGAATATGTTCTTCTCCAGAATCCAGCACAATGGGTCTAGATGTAAGCGTTTCGAGAGCTTTTAAATACCGCAACGCCAGCATGGATTTTAACGACATGTATTTTTTAACCGCCGCCTGGGTAGCCCAGTTGGTAAGGCGCCAGTCTGCTGTGCGGGAGGCTCGGGTTCGATTCCCGGCCGGAGCAACACTAAGGGTCTTAGAATTATTGAGGAGAAAGTGCTGTCTTTGCTCTAACATTTGCAAATGGTTAGGCCTTCATGTCTTTTCGGATAAGGACGTTAAACCGTAGGTCCAGTCTCTCGATCTCTCTCTCGAGGGACTTAAAAGAAGCCACACACTCGTCGCAAAGAGTAAGGTTGTGATCCCGGTGTTGTGGTCTGTTTCTTTCACTGAGCGCACTTCTTATCGGCTGCCAAGTTGCGCCTTTTATGTGAGCCGCTCCAGCGGACTTTCTAAGACCTTCAGCTGTCTGACCTCAGCTGTATATATTTGTAAACAGGTTCTGAAAAGCCCCAAGGGGAGAACCTGTACATCTATCATAATATAAATTATCATGTCAAAACCTATTCTTCTCAAAACGTAGTAAGCGATTTCGACTGAAGACAAGCTACCAAGAAGAGTACGTGCTCTGTGCTGCAGTCGCCTTTCTTTAGTCTTCTTGATCTTTCTTTTGCTTAACTCTAATTTTCCTTCTTGGTTTTGCTGATTTCGGCAAACATGGAGAAAAAGGAAACCTCCGTGCCAGGCTATGTGTCGTTCTTAATTTATTAGATGCTGTCTGCAATTCTGAGATATTGCAATTCATTTAATACCTGTTAAAGGTTTAAGGGCGTTGTCTTCAAAAAACAGTTACTCTTTTTGCTGTTAATAATTGACTTCAACTCATCTGCAGAATGTAAGATGTCATCGTTAACGCAAAACTCACACGTTGAGACATCACTGCTTTTAAAAGGTACTGAATCTGTTATGTATTTCTTTATGTTTTTGCTTACCCGATATTTCTCATTCTTTAACAAGTTTTCTGCTGTATTTGAAGCTCTTCTATTTTATTAATAAGCTGCCATCTCACACAGCAAATGAGTCTCATTTGCTGTTGTTCAAGTACGTAGCTTTTGAAACCAGACTACTTGTGACGAAAAAACAGACTCATAAATCTGCTGAACGATACTGATGAAAAACTTCAACTTTCTCGAATGTGGATTTGGTGCAAGATGCTTTTTCCAGGACATTGCTCGTTATCTGGTATAGACGATCATTTCTTAAGATTTGTAGTTGTTTAAAACGCGCAATGAATGACAGCACAGTCTGTTTTTGTTTCTTTTGCAGTGCTTCAGTAAGTAACAAAATGCAAGTGCCTGGCGAGCATGTTTCACTAAAATTGAAAAGTTTATAGACGAACACAATGTCGTAGGAGAATCTTTTATGGAATTTTGTCGCGATTCATGCAAAGAACAAAGAGAAGGCCGCATCATTATTTGCTCTTGGTGCAATAGTACGAGATGGGTAGGGCCAGAACATTCCCCAACCGGTTCCAGATAAGAACAATCCCGGACACTATATGAATGTGTACCAGACAACGTTGACAGACAGGACACCAGACGACTATCTGCCAAGAAAATGTCTGAAGGGCTTACACGCACAAAACGCTATTAGCACCAACGATTCAGAAGCTTCTTCAAGCCATTACTGTTCCGATTTTTGTTCATCTGATGATGAGAGTTGTAGTGACAATGGCCTTCTCATTGGTGACTTAAATTACAGTTTGCCGATGATAACTTTCATTCCAGACGATTATAGATAACGAACGTTGTTCAAGCTCCATAAAAAAGGGAAAACAAATCGGAAATAATAAACAAGAATTTTAAACTAATTATTAAATTACTTGTACAACTGATGTATAAAAGCAGTGTACTGATTTTTACAGTGCAAAGAAACTGCAAAGATCTAAGATCAAGGTCAACTTGAAACTGTAAGTACGGTAGTTAAGATTAGAAAACTGATGAAAAAAATGGGAAGGGGGGGGGGGGTAGATAGATCACTGAAATTGTCGCTACCTATGAGGGGGACCACTACAGTGTTATATATGTTGTTAAAG
>JAOBAY020003675.1:0-15524 GCA_025331085.2 Zoanthus sociatus | reverse complement strand
ATCAATTGAAATATTCTATTTCTAGTCCAAATCTTAGGGAGGAAGGGGTGTATTTGCCCCACCTGTCTGACACTTAGTTATAACTCTGGAAAAAATGCATTACATAGACTGAAAAGCTTGTACATATCTACACTAAACATGTGAAGTGATTTTGTTTACACCAAGGTGTTAAGCATTTTTGATATACATTCAATGTTTCCAACATTTACCAAATTTAACCTTAAAAAGGACATGGGAAATATCAAATAAATTAAAGACAAAGCATAAAAGTTTTGTTAGTTAGTTTCCCAGCAATTGAGCTTTTAAAACACCTTTAAAAACCTCTTCAGATGTACAGTATGAAAATCTAGGGATTCTCTACATATACTCGAGCTCAGAAGTTGAAATGGCTCCAGCAAAGAGTTAAACAAGATGCTACACTTTTTATAAATTAAAGCGTCAGGTCCTCCCACGTCTGACACCCTTCAAATTCAAATTTGAAACCAAGATGGTTGTTAAACTTCTCTCTGAGCAATAAAAGTAAAGAGATCCATTGGACTACTAAAATAAATCTAATTTAAGTTTTAACTGCTACAACTAAAAATTTGCATTAACTTCTTAACATGTTTTATAATATTTCTTTCAGTTTGAAAAATGTAGAAATCAACAAACCTTTTAAGTTCTAAAAATTCGATTTTGAAACATTGCACCATTAATTTTTATTTGTTACATTCTACTAATGTTGTTTTCCTGTCAGCTATGTTTTTAACTTTATAAGATGATGGGTCTATATGTGTTTAAACATTCAAGATTTCAAGCAGATTCAGAAAAACTAAATTGTAATATTCTAAAAAACCGTAATTTTATTCGAATAAAAGAGAAAGGTTTGATGAAAAAGTGATGTTTAGAAGGTAGAGTGACAACTTAACATGATAATCGCATGGCACAGGCCTTTCCTAGCGTGCACAGTTTCATGTTTAATGCTCAAAATTTCAGCTCTGTAATTACACCATGTTCAAAACAATTGCAGCATTGAGTTAATTATAAGTTGTTTAAATTTGGAAAATTTCAACAAGCAGTTCTAAAAGTTTGGTGCCAGAACTTTCTGATAATTAGTAAAATGACATACAAAGTATAACTTATTTGTAGAGTTGACATCATTTTCGTAGGCTTAATCATTAACAATATAGATTTTCTAGTTGATGTATGCTTGTCAACAAAATGTCATTTTGACAGCAGGATATAAAATTTTCAAAAATGTGAGATTTCAAAATATAAAAAATAAATCACTGTAAAAAAATTAAGCAGTAACTAAACTCTATATGTCCATTTCATGCAATCTCACACTACAAACAAAAAATTTGTTGGGATCATTTCTGAATCAGTGTGGGGCACTATTAAAACTTTTATTTCCCGTATAAATACGTAATTATATGATAAATTAAAATCTATTATACACGAAAGCTTCTTTTCTGAAGGAAAAATGTATGCCAAAATAGTTAATATACAAAATACATATATTCAGTCAGTTATATTTTCTATACCTTTAAAACAAGTTTAGATTTTTGTTCTGTTAACTAAAACGTCGTATTTGTTCCAAAGACTCGAATCTCAGTAAGAATGCTATGCAGTTTCCGAGCCCGTAGAATTAGCTACAACAATAAAGAGGAAAACCATTATCTCTCAAACTAGATGTTAACGTTACTTTTACATACCGAAACTTGAGATCACAGCTTGTTCGTTCGCCCACATTGCCCATTCTATTTTACCCATGTTGTCGTTAATGTTTGTACGTGATGACAGTTGTACTATCTCGTTTCAAAATCTGAAATAAAATATGCAAACGAATACAGGAACTTCAGTGAGAATGAGGAAACGTCACAATGATGTTTTTGTAATGTAGCCTAATATTTTCCTTTTTTCCATGTTTATAGTTTACTATATTTGTCCCTTCATTCACTGATGGAATTTATAGAAATTCAGCAATTCAGCGAAAAGTTATCGAGTTCAGGCGAATATCAGGCCGACAAGTTCCGACAGATTATCGACTTAAACACAATTGCGCAAGCGCAGTGTTTCTGTATATATCACTTGCTGTTGTTAGTTTCGCGCCAAATTTTGCATTAGTAATCTTCCAGTAAATATGGAACAGGCGACCATTCCAGAGTTCTTCACGGCAAGAAAAAGGCCCACAGAAGGTGTACATGCAGCCAAAAGAAGAAAAACAGTTGAGACAGAAAATGCACTGACTGTGGCGGGTACTAGAAGAAGGAGAAACATGAGAGTCGCTAAAACCGCTCGCGGAGAAGCAAATGAAAGAACGACTCGCAGTAGAAGCAGGACAAATACTCAAGCTACGTCAACGAAACCACAAAATATTCATGCTCTAGATTCCGATCTTCAAGAATTTTTACATAATAAGCTAGAAAAAACAGCGTTTGATTGTGCAGAGAAAGCCATTTGCGAAGTTACCTCAATACGGGACGATCACGCTTTTGAGGACGCGATGATCGGAAATGCAAATTCAGCCGTGCTGAACAAACGCAAAAACTCCGTTTCTCTTAAAAATATGGAAGCCAAACTCAGTCCTTCCAAGGAGCAAAACCAAGTTGTTTCTCCAAGAAAAATCATGTCTGCTAATAAAGTTAGAAGAGATGGGTTGAAGCCAAACCCGTGGATTGCAGAACAGGCTAGAAATGTTTTTCTTAGTCGTGGAGGCGTTGCTGTAGCGAGAAGTCGAAAGACTGCAGAAATGGAGAGTAAATCTTGTTCTAAGGAGGTTCTTCCCAAAAGCAAAAAAGAAATGAAGCAGTCCAGGTCTAACATGGATTTGGAGAAGGCAAGGGAGCTGTGTAAAACCATGAGATCTCTAAGAACGAAAGGTGAATCCGCTAAAGATATTGCGACAAAGGACTGTAGTGAACGGCTACACACTGTGGCTTCTGGAGCCGTTAGTAAAGAAACGAGGTACGTAAATGACTCTTAGAAATCATAGTTCGAATTTTTTTAGAACATTTTTTTATGCTTACTTGAAATTACAAATGGCGTCTATTTTGCTTTTGAATTCAATAGAGATTCCTTTTTTCCGGTGCATGCGTTTAGTAAACAGTCTTTGTGTTTTTAAAAACCTATCCAAAACATTGAGTATTGAAAGATCAATTCTGGTTTCTGGAAGATTGCTAACTTTTCCTTGCTATAAGTAGGTATAATGGGAAGGTTTATATTTGAAGAAGGAATGAATGATTGATTATTCAGAAATAATTATAACCCTTTTGGTAGTTAGTACAATGATTAGTTTGTAGATCTCGCGTGACATGACGTCACACCTTTTTTCATGATTGGTTGACACATTTTGGTGGGCAAAACAAATTAAAACAATATTCTTAGTCTTACGAAATCACATTGATTTACATTATTTTTGCCAAAATTTGAAGTTATTTTCAAATTTTTACAAGATGCAATCTAATAAATTAGCTTGATGGTGAATATTTCTCAAAAGTCAAGAGGTAACCACTGAAATTCACTGATCACCTGTCCTTATTTGAAACCCTGAATTCTGTCTGTATAGTTCACACTAACAGGGTTGTCACTAAGAAAATTGTCTAGCGGTTGGTATTTCATTTGAGCTGGTTAAAAACGGTTAAAAAACGGTTTGTTGCCCTTTCCCGAGTGATGGACAGTCAAATCCAGACGGCAATCACCTCTTTCTCAGCCAGTAAATTTCGCCGGCAGCCAGCACTTGGTGACAACTCTGCACTAAGAGATTGGTTTTGATCATTGAACTTCTTGCAGGCTGCCATCTTGAAATGTGATGTAGTTGAGTTACAGTGCCAGACCCCCACTCGTTCATTACTATTGTTTTTATCAAGAGTAGAGACTGGCACTGCAATTCACACTCTTCACATTTCAAGGTGGCACTTTGCTCGTTCATATCAACTTACAAGAGTAAATTCAATTCTTCAATCTCTGGGCTTAGATGCAAATAATGTGTGTAATAAAATACCTTTAAGTGTCAGTATTTGAGTGACAGGTTTAAGTAGCTATTCTAACATGTTTTAATCCATATTCCAAGTTTCTTTCCACATTTTTCTTTGTATATTTTGTTTATTTACATACATTCTGTTAAATTTGTTTACTCTCAAAATAGTTCTGGAAAAGTTCCTGCATTTGAACGGTACAGCTCGCTGGTTGCACCAATCCCTAAACCAACCGAGCAGCTGACAGTTGTTTTCCCCCTCCCCCACAAGTACAAAAGCCTTTGTGACATCTTCTGCTGCTGTGACACAGTGTTAAACCTGCTGGGACAAAGAAATGAGAGATGCACCTTCTCAAAGATTAAGGATTCAGTTCAGAAAATGTCTAGAAAGTAAGGGAGTATTTTAAACAATATATGTACTGACTGATTTGTTTTGTAAAGAAATTTTTTGTACTCTGAAGCTTTAAGGGAGTATTTTAAACAATATACTTGCTGACTGACTCTTTTTATTAAGAAATATTCTCTTATTGAAGATTTAAGCTAACCAACGTTGGTTTAGTTTTCCAATAGTTCAGTTGTTGAATCTTATAAACTGAATAATAAAAAGTGCCTGGGGAAAATGTTTTATCTACTTTATTGGTAGTAATAAAAATATCTTGCTTGTGGATCGGAAGAACTACAAAAATTAATTCTCTCTGTGAATTTGTGTAATGAACTCGGTTTTAATCATATTTTATTTCATTTTGAATAAAATAGAGCATTTTAATAAAAATTTCTTTACAGGAAAATGGAAAAGAGCCATCTTGGTCAAATCAACACAGTTTTTCCAGATGCATTGGTTTTCCGACAAGAAAAGACTCAACAACAAGTAAATCAGAAGAGTGGCTATGAATTGACAATTGAGTTTGGTCAGAAGAGTGCCTCACAAAGCAACAAGAGGACACTAACGACCAGTGAAATAATGTCAAGAAAAACTACATTTCAGGACAATTTGCTTAAACTTACCAAGAAGCATCATGAGGTATTAGAACTTAATATAATTGACCCTTTCAGCCTTAATATGAGACATAAAATATTGATTAATACTTCCAGCTAAATCTCATACTTTTTTACATAAGCATTTTCAGAGTATTTTGCTTTTCATCTTGTACAAAATATTTTACCCAATGAAATCCTTTATTCTCATTACAAAATGTATCATTTTATATGAGATTTATTAGGAGAATTAAGATCCTGATAAACTTCCTGTGGTTGAAAGTGTTAATAAAGGTGCGTGTAGAGGGGCAAAGGTTTACAGGCATTGGTTATGAATTAAACTATGTTTTACATCCTCCTGGACATGTGTAAGAACTGTCATGACATACAGTTCAGAAATCTGGGTAAGATCAGTTGAAGAAGATATTTTGAGAAGAGCAGAAAGATGTGTGGTGTGAAGTTGGCTGATACAATAAACACAAAAGAGTTGATGGAGAGATAGGACTGAAGGAAGTTTGAAGTGGTTGGGTCATGTATTGACAAAGTGTGATGACAAGTGTATTAAACAGGTATGGAATTTTGAGGTTAAATGCAGAAGAAGAAGAATAAAGTTGTGTTGGAAAAGAATGAAGGAGTGTTGTAAAGTTGGTGTGAACTTTGAGGATTCAAATAACCAAGTGATGTGGAAAAGTTGCACCAGGTCATCAAAGAAAAGTCAGCAACCCCTTGAAAAAGGGAAAAATTCTGACTTAAATAAAATGATGATGAGTCTATCAATGACTGTTGGACTAAGAGATGTGAAAGAAACCACATCCCTTCATTTAAAGACATTGGTTTGTTTGTTCTAGCAAGAGCATTCTTCACATCTTAAATGCATATGAGCCAAAGTATCAAACTTTCTAAAGACACTTTAACTGTCCCTCATAATGGATATACATGAATTGCACATTTGAAAAAAGCTCACTTTTGAAGTTTTATGGAGGTTCTAAATGGCACAATACAAAAATTGACACTTTTTGTTTGCCTTCTAAGCTGATTTTTTTTCTGTTCACAAGTCTGGATCATAGTTGAATTGGAAAATTGTCAAATAGTCTAAACTGAACAAACCAACAAAAATAAAAATTATATTTTACAACTGCTTTTCGTGCAATTGTTTCTTAATCTCTTCATTATAGCAAAAGCAAAATGCCATTTATTTAAAGAAAAGTAAAACTTAAAGTCTTAAATCTGTAATTTGTTTGCTTGCAGGCGTTTTTGTTATCCCTTAGTCCACCTGTCAAAGTTGACCAAGACAAAATCAAGCGCTGGCACCCAAAGTTCAGGCTAGATGAGGTACCAAATGTTGAAGTCTCAGAACTTCCTGAGCCTCCTGTGACAAAAAGTTTTACTTTAGCTCAAGATGCTCTGAACACAGCCAGAGATTTGATGTTACCAAGGGTAAGAAATTTAAATCCGTTGGGGTAGGTGGTAGTTTTAAAGTTATAAGATTATTAACCAAGCTTGATGTTTGTATGGAAAAATAAGACTGAGGTCTTTAAATTACAGACCAAATGCAGTGAATGCAGTGTATAAAATAATATCAATCAATCAATCCAATTTGATCTGTGGCTGGATTTGCCCCACTCTGGCAGCAATCTCTCCAACTCTCACTCTCCATCTCGTTTAATTCATAGAATCCTTTTTCTCCAAACCAACACTTTTGCTCTCCTTCTCCACTCGCGTCTTCCACATCTTGTTGATCATCCTCACTTCCTCTTGCCCTCCAGTGCTTTTCTCAAAACATGCCCATCATCCCTCCTTCACACCTGCCCATACCATCTCACTCCATTCACCTGCGCCATCTGAACCACTGTTTCCTTCACTCCCAGCATCTCCATTAGGTCCTCTGTCCTCATTTTCTCCATTCATTTTGCACCACACATTGCTCTCGCCATTGCTCTCATGGTCGTTCTCAAAATTGCCATCGCATTTTCCCTGAACACCATGTTTCTTTCCCATATGATATCGCTTGTCTAACACAAGTGCGATATAAATATTTTTTTATTGCCTAGTTTGTAGTTTGAGACTAGATTACATGAAAAACCATCACACTTTTCTAACATGTTATTTATTTTACATTTTCATGACCCTTACAACAAACAGGTACATCGGGCTCTACAGAATGTTGCAGAAAAATCTGCCAAGGAAAATAAGTCCAGTGATGAAGTGAAGTCTTCTACACCAAGCGAGAAAGTAAAGATAAACAATAAGCCTGTGAACAATGCACTGAAAGGAGTATCGCAAGATTTATTGAACAAGGTTTGATGAATGATATTTTAAATTCTTAAACACTTCAAAAATTAAATTTGCTTAGATATGCAAAATTATAATTATTGTTGGAAATATGATAATTATTCATGTTGTAATTTACATTGTTCTGTTTGCTTGAACTCCCATTGGACAGGTTTTAGTCATGTGACACTGATTCTTGTCTTGCACATGTTTGGCCCCTTCTGTAGGTACTGGGGGCACAATAACACAGATTGCATAAATGCAGTTTTAACCAATGAAAAACACTAAAATAAAGCTCACCCTGAAACTCAACCAATCAAGAAGCACTCTACACATAGAGAGGCCCACATGATTAGTTGTTCAGTTTAGTTGTCCAGTTGTTGTTTTTTATATTGTAAAGGTTCTGTGAAACTCAAGGTTATGTTCACTCGAACCCAATGGAATTTTTTTAACAATTTAACCCAGCCATTTAGCTGAATTAGCCTCTGCTATTTCTAAGTGGCTGTGCTCTCAGTAACATGCAAAACTTCACTTTCTCTTTTTTCTTTTGTAAATGACTGTAAATTTAGAGGGCACAAATAAAGATGGTGTTGTTGTTGTTCCACCACCACTAGCTACTACTACTAATTCTAATAATTATACTAATAATAACAATAATATTGAATTATGTAACAAATATAATAACACTAATAATAATATCTAATTGCTCGTACAAAAATATTGAATAACATGCGATATTATGATGTTTTGAAGTTATTTTTACTTCATTATTCAGAAAGAAATTGGAAAGAGAAAATAGTAGAGGCTTGAAATATCCTGTTGGACAAAATATATTTATCATCATCATCATCAATCCAGTTTTGTTCTGGGTTTCTCCCTGTAAACGATGGTTGCCGGATTTATCCCACTCTGGCAGCAATCTCTCCTACTCCCACTCTCCATCTTGCTCGATTCATTACATCCTCCTTCTTTAAACCAACACTCTTGCTCTCCTTCTCCACTTGCATTTTCCATGTCTTCCTCAGTCGTCCTTGCTTCATCTTTTCCTTCACTTTGAACTCCAATGCTTTTCTCAAAACATGCCCATCATCCCTCCTCAACACATGCCTGTACCATCTCACTCCATATTATTATATCAAAAACTGTTCAGTATATAGCAAACAGCCTCAATGGTAAGGTAATAGTTGATGAGGTCAGCAGATTGAGAAATCTGCAGTGCATGTGACAAATTCATCACACTGCATCTTAACTCTTCTGATGTTGGCCAGTCAGATTTTATATTTATGCTTTTCTTTTACTGATTAAGATTCGACAAAAAGCTGCAAAGAAAGTTGAAGAGAGCTTGTTGAGAGATCCAGCCATTGATAAGAAACTTTCCATGAAGGAAAGGTTACCAGAGCTGTGTAGAATTCTGAAGAAGTATCCTTTTTTAAGAGTAATGTTCAATAATGGTAGCTTGGTGAATTGCATGGATGCTCTTGGCATTTGCTTCAGGTACAAAATAACTCCTAAAGTAACTGCAACTTTTTGTAATCTTTGTTTGCCATTGACAATACATTCTGGCACTATAGTTTCGTTTGGCAGATCATAACCTTACGAGCTATTAAAAATCAAACACACTTCACTGATCTCTGATTACTTCTAGTTTCAAGTATTAGTGGCTTTTGTTAATCTCAAGGGAAGATGAGGGCAATTATATAATTATGTAATAGTTATATCATTATTGCTCAGATTCTTAACTCCAGGAACAGAAATTTTGGTCAAAGCCAGAGATATAAAATCAATATTTGTTCAGCACATTTTCCATGTACATTTTACAGATTTGCATTTGATAAACAGGCTAAGTTAAGACCAAGATACAAAGTTAAAGATTAGGTAAGATAATAGGAATACTTTTTGTAGAACACACAGACTGCATGATATCAGAATCACCACTACCCTATTCATTGCAATAGATTGGGTTCTTTTAGGTTTCCAGATGTAGGGTTGATACGGAGTGGGACTTATCAAAAAGACTTGAAAACATATCAGTTGCAGATGTTAGAGGAAAGGCTCTTGGTAACTTTTTTAATGCCATTTGTTTTGGTCCAGTTGAGACTCAAGCCTTGTCACCCTGCACAGCAGATGATGGCACCTAGGCTAACCAGGCCAACCTAATGTTAATAGCAACTAGTTGCTACATGTCATGTCAAGCGTAAGATGACAGGTCAAGATTACCAATGAAGAGGTCAGAAGAAAATGTAGGGTGGAGAACCTAGAACATAGATTAAGGAAAATGAGATTGATATGGTTTGGCCTTGTAAAATGTAGAGATGAGTATAGTATACTTAGGAGAGCAACGGAGCTAGAAGTGGTGAGTATGCCAAAGAAGACCTAAATGTCACCGACGATATGGCAGAGGATAGAAAACAGTGGAGGCAACTCTTATTATGTCCAACTCTATGAGTGGGATGATAAACGAAGATGATGATAGTGATGGATGATGATGATGTTGATGATGATGATGGTGGTGGATGATGATGATCTTGGATGATGATGATGATGGTGGTGGATGATGATGATGGTGGTGGTGGATGATGATGATGGTGGTGGTGGTGGATGATGATGATGGTGGTGGATGATGATGATGGTGGTGGTGGATGATGATGATGATGATGGTGGTGGATGATGATGGTGGTGGTGGATGATGATGATGATGGTGGTGGATGATGATGGTGGTGGTGGATGATGATGATGATAATGATGGTGGTGGATGATGATGATGATGGTGGTGGTGGATGATGGTGGTGGATGATGATGATGATGGTAAATGATGATGGTGATAATGATGGTAAATGATGATGATCTTGGATGATGATGATAGTGGTGGATGATGATGATGATGATGATAGTGGTGGATGATGATGATGATGATGATGGTGGATGATGATGATGATGGTAAATGATGATCTTGGATGATGATGTTGACGATGATGGATGATGATGGTGGATGATGGTGGTGGATGATAATGATGATGATGCTGGATGATAATGATGCTGGGTGATAATGATGATGATGGTGATGGATGATGATAAATGATGATGGCGGATGATGATGATGATTGATGATGATGATGGATGATGATGATAATGGTGATAATGATGTTGAACAAGTTGGCGGAGGAAGGCTGTTTACATGGCAGCATTAAAGGGCTTTATATAATAATCACATGCAATTGTTTAGAGTGCAGCTGCAAAAAAATAGGCAAATATGCTCAAAATGAAAACATCTTCATGTGAATAACATCCAGTAAGTAGGGTAAAAAGTAAATTCTATAAGGGCTAACATGCAAAACATCAGGTTTTTATTTTAATTGCAGCAACTACTAAATTTTTAAATATTGAGTTGCTTGAAACACAGAATTTATTGTTACCTAGATTACTGGGCTGCTAATAGGTTAAATTTTAACTAGCCATGGGTATGTTTAGCTGTGATTCTCTATAATTTCTTAACAATTTTTTAGCTATTTTGTCACTGAGCGCAAAGCAGCCATTCCTCTTGAAGACACTCGAGTAAAACTCTCCGAGAGTTACCCATCATCACTGTCACCAGGTAAGTGATCATGTCCTACGATTACAATACCACTTTAAATAACTTATGGGTCAGATGAATTTCATGTAGTTATTTTTAAGGCTCTGTCCACATGGATACGATGTATTTCTTTCCCGATTCATAAATTCTCTGGCCACATGTAGCATATTCAAATCAAAGTTGCCCTTCCAGACGAATATGGTGGTATTTGGATTCACTCTTGTACCTAGGGCTTCTCTAGAAACTTGAACCACTGGAATGTGCACCAGGGAGGGTGATAGTAATGAGATATTAAGATTACACTGTATGACGTTGCCGACCTTTTTTGGTGTGAAATTTCAAACAATATAGTTTAAAAAGGTTTATTTGCCTTTATCACTTTGTCCCTGGAGAATAAAAAAGCTTTGTTTCACAACGCCAAGTCTCATTCCCATTTTTATGGCTGCAAGGCTTTGGGTGCTAAAACAACGCATTTTTAGTCTCCAAGACAATATGGCTGCCATGCGAAAAAAGCGAATTGTTATATCACAATTATTATATCAAGTGACAAATAATTATGGTTACTGCAGTTGTAACATTAAATGGCACGGTACTAAAACTGAAATTACTCTTTTCATTCATTTATTAAAACAGTTTATAAAAGCTGTTAATAGTGATCAAAATGAGAAGAATGAGAAAAAGAGCAACAAGCCCATGTTTTTCTGCCATATTGGTGAATAGTTCATTGCTTGCTAAGGGACTGGACACTTACTTTCCACACCCATATTCAAAAATATACGGATTTGCTGTCCACACGGTATCAGATTCATTGCATTTTTTTTTTTCCACTCTGGAAAGCGGATTCAAAAAGTTCTGGACTTTCTGCCAATTTTTCCATATCTATGTGGACGAAAGGTGTATCCGAAAGAAAAAGTTATGGATTCAAAAAAATCTGTACCCATGTGGACAGGGCCTAAAAAGTAAAAAAAAAAAAATTTTAGACTACTAAATAGTCATATGTAGTGAAAATAAAACTGGCTTAAAACTATTTTTGTTAAAATATGACTTGATATAGTTTAAAACTTGGGAGATAAAAAGGTGAATTTAATTTTAAAAAGTACTTTATGTGATAGTTAAAAAATGAATGTATTTTGTTTGCTTTTTATTTGGTTAATTTAGGTTTTGCTTTGATTTTGATATTAAAAAACATTTTGTAGCGGTGTCTACAGTTGGGTTCCCTTTTTTAACTCAATTCCTTATTTGGCACAATTTGTCTCATATTGAAAAGTTATTGTTTGCTTTTGATTGGTTGAGAGTATTATACTTAACAATTAGACCTAGAGGAAGAATGGACTACGAGTCAATAGCCCAAGAGGCCATAGGCCGAATGGGCTATTCAAACTTGTAGTCCATGAGGCCGAGAGGTCTAATTGTTTAAGTATAAACCCACTAATCTATCAAAAAAGGATGTACAAATTATATTATTGATGAAATCCTCTGATTCTATGAAAAACGGGGCTTATTACTATTTTGATCTGCCATCTTTTCTCTACTTGATGACTATTACTATTAGACCATTAGTAGCGTAGCCAATCAAAATACAGGATTTGCATTAGTCCACTAGTAGGTTTATACTAATAAATTAGCAGTAATCAAACAGAAACAAGTCCCTTATTTGCTTTACTTCTGCTTGCTAAACTTATATAGACCAGTCAGTATTAAACTTTAAAATTTTAATTATTTCAAGAGTTTCCACCATAACTCAGTCTATTTATTTACTTCCAGGGCAAATTGAAGATCATTTGTGGCTAATTGCAGAGCTGGTTCCTGATTGGTTATCAATTCTAACTGTAAGGAAATGCCAGTATGTTAAAATCAACAAGAATGCTGACATCAGCACAGTTGTTAAGAAACTACTAACCAAACAAATTCAATAAGCAAATTCTAATTTGCTTTTAATTTTGGAGACTGAAACTTACAAGGACAATGGATGTTTGTTGACTGAAAGCAACAGGAGCGACAGTTTAATTTGGATTTGGCAAGTATGACTTACAGTAACTGCCAATTTCAAAGTTTCTTACTCAGTCAATAATTATGTGTATGTTTTGGTAACCTTGACGGTTTCTAATTTTGCCAAATTTAATTTTTTTGGAAAGTTTCTGAACTACGTCTGATTCGTAAGCTAGTCATTATCTTATTTTCAAAAACTTTTATTATTTTGTAAACCTTAAGGGTACCAAACTTTTTTCCAACTAGTATGTTACAGGGTGCCAGTCGAACTTTTACATGAAATTTGATAACTTCTCCACTTCTTCCTTTGGCAAGCAAATTATTTTTATTATAGTTGGATTATCCAGAGCAACATATATTTTTGGTGACAATTCTTGTTTTTTGTTATAGTTTATTTTGGAGCTAAACTGGCAACCAGTAAAGAATATAATTATGAAAGACAAATTCTTAAGAAGTCTGAAGAAATGTAGAGGAACTGAAAACATTTTAAACAATTTTGTAAATAAAATTTTTATTTTGCTGCAAAGACTAAGCCCTTTATTTTTGCTAGATAAAAAAAACAGATTAAACCTTTTTTTGATAATGAAAATTACAGGTTATTTTTAATTTTTTTTAGGTTAATTCTTTGCATTTTCCTGCAAGGTGTTATTAAAATGTAAAGTATAAAACTAATTTTAAGTATGTTTTTATTTAGTCTGCAAAAAATTTATAATTATTTCTGAATTGTATTGTTTTTAAAAGTAATATAGAAGACAATTATTTTTATTGTATTTGTTTATCTATTTAGCAATTTTCCAAAAGCCTAGTTAGCTTCTGAAACTGCTGAGATTTTGCTTCAAACTAGAATTGTGCCAAAATCAAGTAAAAGAATACCAAGAGATAACTGGAAAGAATTGCCAGGCTCCATTGTTCCAGTATTTGTTCAAATAATCCAAATCCATTTTTGTAATTTTATTGTTCACATGTTCAGTGACGTTGTTCACAAAATAACACAGAGTATTTCTGATTAAAATAATCTAACTATAATGATTTTACTACTAATTTTAATGGTAATGTTGTCACTTACATTGTAAATGCATGATTTTCTATCAAGAGAAATAATTGTGTAACGTTAATGCCCTAGCGTTCATCAAGGGCTGATTGCATTAAAGAGTGCAATTCCAAACTGAGCTTCTGTATTTTGTCTTGTTTCCATGGTAGCTCTCCGGGGTCACATTTGCGAAGTATTGGTCGTAAAAGATTGTCATAATACATGGGCATTTGTGTAAGCAATCCTGGTTGCCCCCAGTGAGGGGATCGTAACAGGTCCCTACATATAATCTGGAATAAAGATGACATTGAAATACCATAAAAATTATTATAATTTTACAACTTATTAAAATATGCTTTGTTTTATTTTGATACCTCAATTTTTGTGATTGGTATCTCAAAATTGATTGGCTGACACATGGGAGTCAACAGTGGTAGTCATGGAAATGTTTTTATGTTGGAGAATCAAGCTTTATAACATAATTCAACCATTGAAAATAATTCATTATAGAAAAATATTAAGGAAAATTAGTTAAAAATGTCATAAAAAACTAAAAATGATTTTTAAAAAGGTAATACCATAAAATTTTGTGCAATTGAAAGAAAATATTTCCACTTAGAATAATTATATTTTCTCAATTTTAGAAAATACTACTTGAGTGGACAATTTTCAAAACTAAAGCTTAAAAGGATAAATGACCAATTATAATAAATATTATATATGACTCTTTAAAGCACTAAATTTCAGATTATTACTTACAGATAAAGTAAAATGTGATAAATTTTTAGCCAAACTTTAGAATGCCTGGCCATTCTCTGTAATTTTTTTCTGGTGCATTCCTCGTTCTTTAAAAATATATGCGCAGTTAAATCAAGAAACAGTAATGGCTGGTTATTCTAAAGTTGCTCCAACATATTTATTGGAAATTAGTGGTCAACTAATATGTCAGGAATTCTGGCAATAACAATACCAACTCAATTACAACACTTGGAGTACCTGCAAATTGTTGGTTAGTATTTTTCGTGTGCATTTCCCCACGGACTTGTTACATGCTGCCATGCAGTCAAAGAAGTCACAGTTCTTGTCCTCTGTGCATGATGGTTGTTCTAGGTAATCCATTAGTAGTGATGTTGTGAACACTGTGTCTAAATCCAAAGCTACAAGTTTTCGATTTGCTGTTAGACCAAAATTAGATGGTTGGACATCACAGTGATGAAGCGGCCCAAGTTGTGAATTATGGAGTTCATGTTGAAGTTCTAGAAGTTGTATTGTCAGTCTAACCTTCTCTTTCCACGTTGTTCTTACTTTGAAAGGGCCAAGTGCTATCTCATCCAATGTTTTTACTTGCTCCACTGCATAGAATTGTCCACAAAATCCCATAACTTTCGGTATATGAGTCGAGTTTTTCAGCAACTGGAATTTGATGAATTCATCTCGTTGCAGTAATAGCCATAATCCTTCCATGTCACCATGTGTCATGTTCTTTAAATCATGAGGTGCCCACAGGAGTTTGAGTAAGTCATTTGGAGAGTACATTTGTTGAATGGGAGGAAAGGAGACTTGATTCTGGATATGATTATGAATAACCTTTGAAAATGTTTCTTGTGAAATTGAACTTTGTACATTGGACTTGCTTTCACCTAGAAAAATTTTAAAAACATCATCATCATCATCAATCCAGTTTTGATCCGGTTTTATCCCCGTAAACGAGGGTGGCCGGATTTACCCCACTC
>JAOBAY020003594.1:0-15535 GCA_025331085.2 Zoanthus sociatus | reverse complement strand
CCATGTTTCGGTTATTAAGATAAAATCGTGGTTATTTACTAAATTCTTAAAGTCAAGGCATTTCGTCTTATCGCCAATAACTTTGCTATGGAATCCATTTACATTCCATGTACAAAATGATATTGATTTTTTGTCAAAGCTTATCATAACTAATAAAATATAATGAACTGTTTACCCGCCGATAATACGATAATTAGATCTATTCAAGAGAGGGGAGATCTTGGTAGGGCAAACAAAAAAAGAACTAATAAAAATAAATAATAATAATAATAATAATTAGAGTATAAGTATATCAGTAAAAATATAAATAAAAATGAAGTTTAAAGATAGCAATGTTAATGGAAAAAAAAAAAAAAAAAAAAAAAAAGGTTAATTACAATAATATGGATTATAAAAAGCATTGAAGTTGTTGGATCAGTGTCTTTAAATGAAATGGCAAACCTGGTTGACTCTTGTTCATGGTTTGCTGCAAAAGTTGAGTTCCTCCGGGATCAATGAAAGATTTTTGATGTTCAGCTTCATGATGAGAGTAGTGCATTGTTGGTTGATTGACACTAGAGATATTAAACTGATTCTTTCTTGGAGCTTTTACGGCATTAGCGTATGATACTCTACTTGAACTTGCTTTCATGTTAGGAAAAGAGTAGGTTACTTGCGGTCTTTCTGAGCTGTTAGAGATATGTTGTGCGGAGGACCTGTGCATTTTACGTTTTCCTGTTGTTCCAAAGATGGCACTTTTTAAATTTTTTGCAAAAAATTTAAATCCCCGACGATTCAAATGTTTGTAATCATAAAATTGAAATGGAAGTGATATATGCTCGTTTTTAATGAATTTTATCTTGTTTAAAGAGCAGTATTGTTCAAGTTTATCGTTGACTTCGTTTACTTGTTGTTGAAGGTTGTCTTTACGGGGTAATAGACTAGAGCAAATAATTTCTGTTCTTGGGAGCTTCTTTTTTGTTTTAGCAATTAAATTTATTGAATCGTTGATCACTTGTTCTGTTTCTGTAGTTTCTAAATCGTTTGTTCCGCAGTGAATTAAAACTTGTTTTGGCTGGCATTTTAATTCATCAGTTATGTCATTAGCTTGTTTCAGTGTATAAGATTGTTTTAGTTCAACTTTTGCTTTAGGATAAAGTAAATCAGGTTTAATGAATTTCCCATTGGAATCAATCATAATCAAGAGATCAAGTTCATTCTCTATTTCCTGTTCTTTGTGATCTTTTTGTGAGATAGGGTATGAATTTTGTATTGAAGTGCTCTCACCGACACCGGAATCAGCTTGTGTCATTGGTGTTGCGGTTTTATTCGACAAGTCTTGATCTTGGAGTGCGTTTTCGTGTTTTTGAACTATTTCTTTCAAAATGTAAATTTCTCGTTTTAAATCAGAATTTTCTTCTCTAAGTTCGCTAATTTGATCTTTCATTTCGTTTTGTTTTGTCAATAGTTGTGTTCTTTGTTCTTGAAGTTTCTTTAAGTGGGCTGACATTTCATTGAGTTTTTTGTTTGTATTGACAATCTCGGTGTCATTGTGGTAAAGTTTGTCATCAAAATTAACAATATTCGCGTTGAATTTATTTTCAACACATACTAATCTGTCTTTAGTAAATTGAACGTCTTTTAAGGATGAGTGTAAATTACGGAGTTCATTCTCAACATTCTCTTTTGACTGAATAAAGTTTCTTTCTAAATCCGCCAAGGTTTTAGTAAGTGTTAAGATTGACAGCGGTCGATTAGTATGACATTCATCTTCGGATTCTTTTTCTTCATCATCATTTTTATCTTCATGTTCTGCTTCTCCATCAGAACTGTTCGTATCTTCTTTGCTTTTACAATCGTTAACACAATTGTCATCCAAAGAAAAAAGTATTTGTTGGGACTCTGTTGACGTTACTTCTGATTTTATTAACTGATTTTTTTAAGTGACCCTTTCCATCACATCGGTAGCATTTCCTTTCCTTTTTAAACTTCCTGTCTTTCCGTTCTTTTCCCTTTTCTTGTCGATGGTTCTTAGTAAGTTTATTCACTTGATCCGGGCTTCCCATAGATTTCATCTGAACATTGACAGCCTCATGAACTCTTGCAGTTTCCAATAACATATTCAAGGTTGCATTTCTCGCCTTTTCAACAAACTTTCGACGTAAATTCGGATCACTGCACTTTTCAATAATCTGGTCTCGGATAGCTTCATCGTCAGTCGAAAACTCGCTGGATATACATTTCTGATGCAAGCGACAAACTGATCGATAGTTTCCCCTTCCAAATGATGCATTTGACGAAATACATGACACTGACATGGAACGTTAAAGTTTGGGGTAAAATAATTATCCAGAGTTGCAACACAATGCTTGAACTGAGTAACTTCATCCTCAGGCACTAAAGTGTAATAAATTAAATTTCTTGCAACTCCATACCTCCAGAATGTAACAACAATTCAACTTTCTGCTCTTCATTGGTTATTCCTTTCGAGGTTAAATACAGATTAAAAGCACATTTCCATTTGGTTCTCCCTTGGGGTCGAAGCAAGGCAGACCACGGACCTCAGACAACACTTGTTTTTCGCCTTCCCCACTCGTTGTATCAGCAGCAGTTTCACTTGTCGCCATTTGGCTTTCCGAAAAATTATTTCACAAATTTACTTCTCAGCACTAATAAAACACCATCCTCTTCGCCAAATGTGACGATGGCCCAGTCATCATTGAGACTACATACGGATTTAACTCAACTCTTTAATTTGCACGCCATATTGCTTGAGCACATACACACACTCCTATGTACCTCACGTAATATACATACATTGTCCTGATCGAAATCCTATGTTGTAAACACTACAATTGTGGTTAGAATTTAGACACGAACTTTGCTGCCGGTTTACTTGTGGCCAGCATTAGTAAACAATATGACTTGATCTCATTATGATTTCATTAATAAATCACAAATTTAAAAACAACGCTGTTTTAAGAAGAAACAAGAACACTAACCTAACATAAATATACGAATCAATTAGTTTGAGGTTTAAAATTATTTTCAACTTACATTTAAATGTCATATGTTTTAACTTCTAGCGAAGGATGTTCGTTTCACGACGCCTGATGCATATCAATATTATCTTTCCACCAAATTCCAAAGAAAAGGAAACAAATTGTATCTGGCACTATACAGAAATGGAAACCTATAATGTCACATTCTTCACCAATTCCAGTCGCAAAGTTTATCACGGTTTGCTTGTCACGTTCCTTTAGAAGAGCAGTGTGGGGTCTGGCACGAGAATAACATTTCACCACCTATGTTCAAATAATTAGTTTTTTTATTCAAAAGAAATATTCGCTCAATGTAATATAGCAAAGATTTGTTAGTTATTGATAAGCTCCATTTCACTGCTATATCATTATGGCAGTGGATATTAAAGTATACACACCAATGAGTGAGTGACGAATCTAATAAATAAAAATAAATAATTAATAACGTTTATCATCATTATCATTATTTTAGTTATTATTATTATTATCATTATTATTACTATTAGTATTATTGATATTATTTATTTATACCGCGGAAATTCAGCACAATATTTTTCAAAAGTGCCTTAGCAAAAATCGAACCATTCATTATCTATTATAAAGGTGGAAGTGCAGATTTTTCTACGCATGAACTCATGATCACAATACTACACCAGATGGCAACCACACACTAGCGAGAGAGTCCGATTAGATCTCTCTCCATAAATTTAAATCATGAACGGTTCCTAAATATAAATATTATTTTGCTGTACTGCACGTGCATGTACAACTTCCTACAAGCTCTTCGAAAAGAACTAAATAAGGCGCTTTCCCATTCTTTCGGGGCACTGGCATGTCTAGCTGCAGTTGTTGACACAAGAACTGTAACAGTCCCAATTTAAGCCTTTTAATTTCATAGCTGTGTACTAAGCCACAAATGTATTGATCCACAATCACAGGGTTATTGATGCTTATTCTTGACAGAACAACTTCTCTTGCATTCTCAAAATTCTCCTCTTCCTGTGCCGCCAGAATGTCTTGGGCTGCTACTTGAAGATTCTTTTGTCGTACTTTAGCAGCCATATGCAAGAAGAAGGAAGACACCTGTTGCGTGGTGAGGAACTCAGACAGACAAAGCAATCTTTTTCCATCTTCGCCTCGCGCATATCGCATTTCCTTGCAGACAACCTCAGAGTCCGATTTCCTCCCCGTCAATTCCCCAATCTTGAATTTTGTTTCCAGATAAATCTTTTGCTTTTCATTAAAGCGGTACACCTTTTTCAGCTGCTTCAGCGCCCACCCTTCATTAACTATTGAATTGGAGTATATTTTAAAGGTACAGTGTTGAAGAGATAGAATGCACCCAACGCCCTCTTGAAGATTGCTGGGATATTGCTGTTTAGTCAGGTCCATAAGAGTGTATCTCTCTGGTGATCTGGAGCAAGCTTCAAGAGAAAGGTGACGCTCAAGAGCAGGTTGTCACGTACACATCCCTCCTGAGGACATGAGTAGATATTAGAGCTGGATTCCATTTGATCTGTACGTTTTCCTGTTGTATTTCGCTCGTTGGAACTCCTCGCTGGATGCTGTTTCTTTGCTGACATTTCACACACAGACTTGAGCTCTCCAGTAGAAAACGGAGCGGATAACCAGTTTTAGTTCGAACCTGTGACAAACTGAGATTGTATATGTTTTAATGTGAACGTTTGGTCTGCGAGTGTCATATATATTTGGTATAAGGAGTGATTTGTGATAGATATAATAAATTAGAAGTATCTAAATTCTCGTTTATCTATCAGCCTTTTAAAATAACACTAATACTATAATGCTATTGGCTATATACTATTTCATTTTGATTTATTAATTTTTAGCGTAAAAAGTGCTATCTTTAAAAAGCTAAGAAAAATTAATAGTGACAGCCACCGTCTTCTCCGCTGATGGCCGCAAAATAATTATTGCATGTTGGTGAACAACAAAAAAACAAATAACAATAATGAAAAAAATATGCGGATGTGACGCTTGCACGTAGCACCAAGTCTGTCAGCTGCCCCCCTGCCACCTTGAGGATCACTAAAATCGTGGTGCTCAATTCTAATGACAGAAGAATGCTTCATGAACGCGCCAGCCAGGACAGTTTTAGTGCAGTGATAACACCCTGCATTGTCCTGGCGGAACAGAGCTTTCGTGATTTCAGGATGCTCAGACTTGAGTGTCCTAAGCATGTGTTTCATCATCAGTACAACAGAACTGCTGTCTTGATTGCAAGACTGTACAATGTGTACGAAACTCTGGGACCGTAACATTCCAAGTGACTTACGAAAAACTACAGAAATGTGCCACGAAATTCCCCTCTTTCTGAACTAATCTTGCTGTGACTCGGTATTGCTGTGGGAGGAATTTCATGGCCCAGTCACTCACAACAAGGATGGTTGACTCGTCCAGTTGCTCTAAAGCATCCAGGCGCGACTGGTCCTGGTGGGCAGATCGTAACTGGTGCCCCTTCCAATTCTGAATAGCTTGTTTCACTGTCTGGAGCAGATAAAACTTTTCGTCCTGTTCTTCTTCCGAGGGAAAATACATTTCGTAGATCGCTTGTCCAACTTGTGCTAAAGCTTCTTCCAGTTCATGACATTGATCACATATTTTGTCATGTTCATGATTGCACTTCTGTCAGAATTCGGGAACTGTTGATTCGCTCAGAGCGTACACGCTGCAGTGATCCGCCACTCTTGATTCGCTATTCACATGTACCTAGTTATCACAAAAGGACTGAATGAAGCTCAGAAATTTAGTGCACATTGTGTGTAATTAGAGTGTTTAAGGTGATCCCCCAGAGAAAAATATAACACAATGCTGTGGAATAAATCTAACCAAACCTCAAATTTAAAAAGCAAATCAATGTATCGCTAAGAGTATACGTTACAAATCCAATGCATAACGATCCTACAAAGTTTTTCAATACATTTTTTTAAATTGGTACCTACACCATGACACTGTTCATGTGTACTTTCGAGAAAATGAATTTTATTCATTTTTAACTAAAAAACCGATTGTGATTACGAGAAAATGCGAACTTAATGCTTGTCGTTTCCTACTAAAAAAGATAAAAAAGCTAATTCAGAGGTTAAATAATAGAATAATTATTGTACTTGGTAATCACAAAATATCGTGGCGAGCCAATTTATTATTTACCAAAACCAACTCAACCTTTTCCGATGATTACTTCTTACTAACCAATATTTTGTATTTTTTCCAAAGTTTCATTGTTTCTATAACGTGAAAAGCCAGAACCCTTGATAATACCTCATTAGTCTGTATGTAACATGTAAGCTTTAAGTTATTAATAGACAATCTAGCAGTAATATGACATTAGGCACTAGGAAGCTCTGTTTATTTTTGTTGTTGGTTTGTCTTGCGCACTCAGAATCCTACCTTGTTATCGCCTTTGAGATAAAGTTTTGCCACCTTTAGTTTTTCCTGTTTAGATGTGGCCCACACTGTTGCCTCATCTCCACAAAGTGCAGCAATATCTGTAACTATGGAGGCAAGGTCATCAAACGCTCGCGCACCATCTGCGGCAAAATAATCCAGACCTTGCAAGGGTTTGCATACGGAGGCACTGCATTCATTCAGAATTCTCAACATGGTTTTTTGGTTGAGTGGAAATATGATATCAATGCAAAACTGAGTATACTGTGTGACGATACGCTCTGGGATCATAACTCGGATTACATATGGCACAGCAAGGATTTATCCTGAAGAAAGTTTGAGATTCTTTTCGCCAAATGGCAGATCTTGAACTAGATGTGGACTAGTAATATAGCTAAGAAAGTGATCTAGCTGCTTCCTGTCAATGTGAAGCCTCGGTGTTCTATTGAGAGAAATTGGGGTGCTTCGTCCATACTGCAGTTGAAGGAGATGTGCCATGGAATATCGATACCGACTTAGGCCAGATATATATTCAGAAATTGACTTGTAACTGGCAACACCTGCCATAGTGGACAAGATTTGACGTCTGGTGCTCCAGCTGTTTGCCTCCAAGTAAGGGTTTTCCAAAGGGAGGGATGTTTTGTTGATGCCAAGTCGTTTGTTTACTGTGTCAGATGACTGAAGTGCCACCCATAACTTAGGAACACTACTTGGTGAAACCACGTTCAAAACTGTTGAGACAATTTTGCTTGACTTCTTGATGTTTGATTGTCTTGTGCTTTTTTCTGCTTGATTCCAGTCAAGCCACGGTCTTTCAGGCTGTTTCACTCCACATTCCTTTAAAAGAGCGTTAAGCAGAGCACGCGGCCTACTGTCTGCCTTTAAACGACCACAGTTTTCATCCGTAGTAGAAGAAGTATCACTGCTGCCTGACCTTGGGGAGAGAAAAGAAATGTCATCATTAGCACTCGCTGTGTCTAGAGAAAGTAAATTGTCACCAACAATTTCTATTTGTTTAACACCAACGGCTAGTTCCCCAACAAGACTAAAGTTGTCTTTACCCTATAATAGGTAAAAGAAAAGCAGTCCCCTTTAAGTATATTCTACAGTTTGTGTTATGCATTGCTTTGGTTAATGAGACGGTTTTTTTAAAAACATAACTGCATATGTTAGGCATTTTTGGAACCATCTAGTACTTGTTAGGATTTCTCTTTTGCTAGTCCCTTTCGTTCCACAAATCACCTTACAAACTTTCGTTGCTTAGGATATGATTAGACCACAATACCAACCTGCTTTTGTACCAATGTCACTTCAATTTCAGGAACAGACTCGGCTGTTGTTTCAGACAGGTCCAACTCCTTGGGTAGATTTGCAGTACCATCGGTGGCCACTTCATCCTGCAGGTCTTCCAGGTGTTCCCTGCATGGCTTGCATGTCGCTATGAAGAAGATATGGAAAAGTTTTGCAGAATCTTTTTTTAGAAATTTATAGCTTAACTTGGCTTTTTTTTTTTCTTTCAAAAAACTATTTTTGTGGTGTGGTTTTATTTGCATTTTTCCCGGTTATACATTATTCTCCATTTAGTATTTTTTTAAAAAAGACAGCTCTATATTTCGTAGAAAACTGGTATAAATTGTATTCGTCTGTTTTTTAATTGGGTCACGTAGGTTGTTACATTGTTTTCCCTAAGGAAGGGATTAGAATAGAAGAATTGACTTCTCCTCCTTTCCATCCTAAAATTTCCCGGTTCAGATTTAAAGTCCAATTAGGGCAACATTTGAATCCGTGAATAACCATTCTTTTGCAAGTTCTTCATTCTTTTGAGAACCCAAACTTTGAGCTATAACCAAGTTAGAAACATAGATGGATTAAACTGAAACAAATAAAGTTGTGTTAAACTTCAAAATCAATTGATATCACACACCGTCATATTATATTTCCTTTCTCAGAAAACAGCAGGCCTGTATGCAGGGGATGCGCTGGGTGCGCACACAATCCCCCACCACCATCCCCAACGACCGTAAAGGTCCACAAAGTGCACTTGATTATAAAAGTAATGAACAAAACAAATATAGTTTATGAAGGAAAATGATCATTAAAGCATATTTAGAAGCATTTTTGTTTAACTGTAAAACAATTTCAATCATAAATTTGAATAAGATCTAATTGGCCAGCCCAAAGTTATTTTTACAAAAAACTTTGTCAATTTTTATGATGTCTTGAAAAATATAAAAGTTGTGATAAAATGCCTTGGGGAGGGGGGGGGGCGACAAGGTTGGCCCCAAAAATATTAATTTTGTTTGCACCCCCCAGCACTGAGCTGACTGGAATTGGTATGTCGAACTTCTTAAAAATATAAGCTGTTTGTTTGGCCTTCAATCCACACTGGACTTTTGGTCTTTATGCTGGATGGGCCGCTAAACCAGGTGGGATGCAGCACCGAGTTTTGTTGCTTCGCCAACGGATTCCAAATAAACTACGGTGGCGAGGCCACACTGTCATGAACAAATGACTATCTTCAACTCTGTGCAGTAGTTGCGCTAATTACTGTCACATAGACTGTGTTTCACGTTTTTTACGCTGGGCTCGGTAATTATAAATATGGAAGCAAATTGCACCGTTTGAATGAGGTGCTTTTAAAAAAAATGAGAGCTCGACTGAAATTACAAATTAAAGGATTACTTAAAAGCTTCATAAAAGAGCTTGCAGAACTCCGGTAAGTGTGTGCTTTCTTCAACTGCTTAAAATTGTGAATGGCCTTGGAAGTCGAGTGAAAGAAAGTTTTTTTTTAAAAACAGGTTTTGAGAACTTGACACCCTTTTTTATCACTGTCACTGACCAGTTTCATTGAAAACACATTTATATTCGACAACTTGTTTGTTAGTGCTGTTATGGAGTCAAATTACAAACCGCCTGCATTAGTCTTCAGAAACTAGTTATAATAGCGGTACATTACTCACTATATTATACCTTATTGTTTAAAAATAATCATTGTCAAATACTCAGCTCAGCTGCACTGACCTCTATTCAGAGTATAATATTATCAAACAATTGAAATGAATCAAAGCGATTCGACGTTCGGCTATATTATAGCTGTAGATTTATTTTTGTTTATCTTTGTTGAAACGCATTTTTATAAGTTCAACTAGAACTTAAGCATTTCAATATGGGCAGCTCAGATTCCTATGAAAATTAAAAATGGTGATCATGACAAATAATGATCATATCATAACTTCTAACTTTTAACTTGGAGCAAAATAAAAGGTTTTTAACTGAAACTGAAGTAAAGCTTGAATCACGCATACCGGGATAGTTCAGCATGTGGTGTCACGTTTTGAAAATACTACTTATATTTTCGCCTGTCAACAAGGTAGTATTCAATTGCCGCCATTGAAATTTTCACACAGTGGAGTGAAAAGAATCTGCTATAAAACAAATTTATTTTTGTACCCAAAGTCAACGTACCAGTTAGCTTTCTTGATCGCCAAAGTTGCATAATATTTCTCTTCTTGTACGAAAGTGAAAACATAGACAGTTGCAAGGTTCAAAAATATGTTTGTGTCAAAAATCGTGCCAAAATAAATAAAATCCTTTTAAAGTTAAAAAGTTGTTTTAGTTTGTGTCCAAAGCTGACCAAAATATATTGGCGCATTTGCTGGATAGAGAGTGTTGAAATTTCCAATTTTAAGCTCTGTTCAGCTAGCCAAATGAAGTTAAAACGTCAATTTTTAAACTTTCTTTGATTTCTTCTAAAATACGACGCAGATGAACCTTTCAGTATATTTTGTGAAAATAACTCAAGTAGGGGTTATTTAAACAAAATATGAAGAAATCCGAAATTTGACAACGTGCGCCGGATTCTCGATGTTTACAGAAATCGACTCTTAAGCAGGCAGCAAGCCGTGGCTCACTTTTCTTGCAAAAAAACTTAAAAATGTAGGAATTCAGAAACTTTAATTTTGGTCCTAAATATAAGCGATTATCGTTCGAGCTAGGACATAGTTTGCAAATTATCAGTGTCCTCATTTGGTAGTTAACACTAAAGCAATTCCATTAATGTTTGGAATTGAGTACAATCATCGTCCGTATCACTTATTTCCCCTCTCTCTTCTCTTTTGCTTGAAGTCGACTCGACTTCACTTTGGCCCAAATCCAGTTCTAATAGTTTTCGTCTAGCATCTGTCACCTTTCTTAGAGCGTCCTGTGCCTTACGTAACTCGGTCAGCTGCAAATCCATATCTTTTTTTAGCTGTTTAACTTTCACTGATGCCTCTGCACTTAATCTTGTTATTGCTGTCAAAATAATCTTGTCTGTGACTTGCTAGTTCTCTCTGAATATCTTGTAACGATGTGGCACGTTGAGTGTTTCTCATAAGAGTTGTTCTCGACACCTGAAATTTTTTCATCAGATCAACGGGACATTTAGAAGACCTTTGCTTGAAGCACACGTAAATAATGTAATGTAAGCCTTGTGTGTTTCATGTTTGTCAGAGGAGATGTCCCGTGCGTACTCAGGGCCAGCAAAATGAAAACCAATACAACTGTAAGCAAACTTATCAACAACACGACTCTGTGGCAATGGAGGCAATAGAGAAACTTGGAAACTTCTACCTTCAATTCTTTTACACTTTGCTCACCTTGTGATTGATTTGACAGTTCGCCTTTCACATGGAACCCAGAACTGAGAACGCAGTTCCATTAGAGTATCATAACCTTCTCATGGCACACACAAACAATCAAATGGGTAAAGTGAGAGTTCTTTGGCAACAGAATGGAAAACTTGGCATCATGTGGGAGTGGTGCATCGTGAATGCGCCCTCCACACCATAGAATTCCTTTCTCGTCGGTGTAGAGAGAGACGTTGAAACCTTGAACTGCTTTAACTTAGTGTTCTGAAGAATTGACCTTTGCACTTCTTTGTACCACAGTTCCTTAGCTACATCGATTTTTTTCTTTCTCAATCTTTCCACAGACGAAGTCAGTGTTTTCAAGTTTCTGCTTAAGGTTTCCATCAAATCTGAGGACATATGCTGTCACTCGGAACAATCGCTTAACATCACTGTAATTCTCACATGGGATAATAGATTTAAGAGTCAGTTTCACGCTCTCACTTGTTTCAGTGATTAGAGTGGTTGCATCTGAGGGAAGGATAATTTTTCCACATTCTGCTTTTTTTTTCCTGGTTTCAGAAGCCGAACGTTTTGGGACGCGAACTTTTTCCACTCTTTGCCACTGGGTCTGGTCACTCTGCAAGAACTGAGGTCCAGATCACCACAACTTGTTGACAGCCAGCTGAGAGGCAAGAGTACCACGTGAGATAATATCTGCAGTGTTTGACTCTGTGGGACAATGTTTCCAGTGTTCTGGTTTAACAAGTCGTCGAACCTCAAGCACACGACTCTGGAGGAATTGCTTAAACTCCTTAGTTGTGCCCCAGATCCACCAAAGTGCAATTTGAAATTCCACCCAGCAGAAGGTATCATCAATCCTCACTGTTCCTTTAAAAGCACTAAGAACACTGTTAATCAGTCTAACTAGCACAACAACTCCGATTAGCTTAGGACGTGGAATAGTTTCACTTTTAATTGGTGTGACTCGAGACTTTGAGGTCACAAGCTTGGTCAACACATTTCTAAACTTGGTTTCTACTCGCAGATAGACGAAGGCACCGTAAACTGCTTCTGACGCATCAGAAATCCATGAACTTGGATTGTACTTACGTCACAATAATTGGTCCTAAAAGTCCAAGGCGATCATAAAGTTTAGCAACTGCACTCAGAATTAATCTCTTTCTAAAAGGACTGTTGGGCGGTTGGGGTTCAAACTCAAACACAAACAAATCCTTTTCAGTGTCCCATCCATGACCCAGTACCTTCACTCCCGCAGTGGACTGGGAATTAGTGTTATCAAACAATGATGTAGAATATGTTTGATCATCTTCCTGAATGTTAGGTTGCACGGGCGATCCTGTGGCATCCTGTGGCATCCTGTGGAGTGAGACCTGACTTCGCTCTAGTTGTTCATGTGAGTTTGTCACCCACTTTCCCATGTTGAAACCAGCCTTGTGAAAACATGTTTCCAGTTCCTTATAGTTATTAAAGGCAGTGTTTTCGTCGCTGGAACCACCAACATAATCGTCAATGTACAGAATGTTCAACACCACCTCTGCAAACACATTGTCAACTTCTGTGTGTGTTAAATGGCAATGGATGGTAGCATTCAGCAAGAAGAGACTTGATGAGACACCGAACACTACTCGAGAAAACGTGTACACATGAAGTTCAGTTCATCACTATCAATGTCACTAATCGAGCGAAAACGCAAGTAGTCCCGATTAGCAGGGCCACTGACACATTCAAGGCTTTCTCAAGGTCGGCATTTAATGCAGTTCAATATGCACGAACTGTCAGCAAAATGTCATAGATGAGGGGTGACATTGTTGGTCCAGCATACAAACAGTTATTAAGGCTGGGAAGATCTTTCTCAGCATGACAACTGGCATCATAAACTACACGTAATTTGGTTGTCTCTTTCTCAGTGCTAACCACCTCATGATGGGGAATATAATGAACATTTGCAATAGGTGGGATACTAGCTTCAACAGTTACTGGTTCAATAATTCCCTTATTAAACTGATCTTGAATGATACCATCATACTGTGAGGACGTCGGGTTGAGATTTCAACCTCTTCAACAAAGAGTTCAATTTGACTTAGAATCAGAGAAATTGTCAGGGAGCAGTTCGTGCTCTTCTTTGAAGGGGAACGGCAATTCGTACTTCCCTCCAACAAACTTAATATCTTTCGCAAAGTTATCATAGAGAGAGTTTGCTCGTTTACGAATCCCCAGGGTTTCGTAGTTCTAAAATTTACTCAGTTTAGAGCTCAGCAGGTCATCATTAATAACTGTTGCCTCAATCTTGAGCACGTGGGTGGCTGTGAGATTAACTGTGCCGCTGGAGCATGAAAACCCAGGGGTGGGCTCAGAATGAACATAACCCAGTTTAGTTGAGAGGGCCGTGGGCTCTGAGGGGTACCCCCCCTGACCACAGATCCGTTTACTAATGCCCAATAAAAATCTGCCCCAATCAACAAACTAATGGGTAGGTCCTCATTACCAGTCTGCTAGGTGCAAACCTTGCAGATGCTGGGTTCGTTCCTGTGCTAGCTCGGTGGGTTGTTGACATAGGGACCACAAATGGTGGGGACCACATAAGCCCTGACATACACCAATATTCCCTCAAGGGTCTCAGTTGCTGCTATGATAGTTGCATCACTCTCCCCAAATGTCCGAATAAGGTGAGTGTCCTTGCCAATCACTGACCTCAATTACATGATTTCTGATTACAAACACCATTCGAATACTAGCAGAATAACTACCATTGTCTGGTCTAAACACACGGACCTTAGCAGGTTGTAGATACACGGAATGCTTTGTATGGTCAACATACAATGTGGTTCAACCCCCCTCTTGAATGCTGGGGGTAGTGGAGTTACTTGAGGAAGAGTTAAATTGGCCCTGCTGCTAAGAGTTTTTCCTCGTGTCTGAGTGACTACAGATAGAAATATGATGGTCCCTGGACTGACATTGAAACACTGGACATCACTGTTACAGTTCGTAGACAAATGTCCAAACCTAAGACATAAGTAGCACTTGTCCCTTTCCTTAAGTACTTGTTTACGTGCACCTAGATCAGTCACGATATTGCACTTTGTGCTCTGGTGTTGCCTTTTACAAAATGCACACCACACTGTTTTATTGCTATGGCCTGATGCAGGTCTAGTTCCTGATAGCAAGGTTAAAGAAGAGACTTACCCTACCTTGGGGCGTGTTGGGGTTTCCTTTCTGAAGGCTTGGACATGGGTGATACTCTTGTGGTAAAGGTACCCTGCTCTCTCAACTTACGTTCCTTATTAAATGACTGCATAACGTCCTTCAGTTCCCATGTTTCTGACTCCAAATCATAAGTAATAAGCATTCTAAAATCCTCAGGTAGCCTCTGTATTAGGATTGGTAAAAGAAAGTACTCGTACATTTCCTGCTTTACGCCAACCCTCTCCAACCCCCTTACATTCGATTCAATGCGGTCATATAGACTTTGGGGGTCCTTGTTAGGGTCTCCTTGTGGCTTGTAATAATTACCTGCTTATTTCTAAATCTTTTCTTTCTTTATGTCAAGTGTTTTATCATAATTCTTGTTGATCAGAGGTAATCCTGCAACAGTTACATCAGCATTTCTGTCCAATAATAATTTCAAATATGAAAACTTGTAAACAGCAAGTAGTTTGTTGTATTATTATGGACTGCTGCCTGGAACAAGTCCCAAAAGCTGTCCCACTGCACTGGATCCTTCCAGGCGTAATTTTGGCAGCTTGGCGTGACACAGACTTAAAATCGCTCGTTCCCTCAGGGTTAGAACACGTTCCCTCAGAATTTTGGCTAACACAAGTGACAGAATTGCTACTCTTTGTAAAACTTTCAATCTTCGTAGTGCAGTTCCAAATGTCGGCTGCAAACTGACAACTTTCCCAGACATCTTTGTGGATCGCTTCTTCATTCCAGAACTCAGCAATTTCCAAAGTTTTCAGTTCTTTCAGTTTATCGATGAGTGTTGCTTGATATCATTTTAACAACTTGAGTTTTCCAGGTGTTTGTCCTCTGAGATTTTCCTTAGCTTGATTACTTATCTGTGTATCATAGCTTTTCTGTGCTCCACAGATACAGAATTTTTTCTTTACAAAATTGGGGTCGGGCTCTGCCATTTTGTCAGAACAAACATGCAGTCAAAATACTCAATCACAAACTGGGGCAACTTATTCCGCAATCAGGCAACGGGGAAACAATGGTTCATCAGAGGCGTGGAGCAATTTGCTAGTCCAAATGCTGCTTGTTTACCTGCTCAGTTTGCTCGACCTGGATAAAATAACTCAAAGATCATTCACAGAATACTTGAGCAAAAGGAACTTTGTTGAACGTTTACATACAGTTGAAAACAAAGTTATTTCAGATCACAGCCAGTTTTCCAGTCACTCAGGGGTTAGGAAGGACGTGCGCCATGCGCATATGGCGCATAAATTCAACATATGGCACATTAAAAAGTCAATTAGC
>JAOBAY020003521.1:0-15537 GCA_025331085.2 Zoanthus sociatus | reverse complement strand
TTCTTTGATAGTTGGTATATAACAAAACACTTATTGAACTTAACCTCGGTAAAGCAGTATGTTTTGTGGTCCCTCGATGGCCATGTTTCCCTCGGCTCTGCCTAGGGAAACATCGGAGGTCTCGGGACCACAGAACATACTGTTTCCCTCGGTCTCAGTCAATAAGTGTTAATTATACCACAAATATCAGGCAAACTGTATGTCAACATCCTATGATCACAACTAGCTAGCAGTCCTTCCAGTCTTTCTCTTAATGCCTAGATTTCTGCAGCATACAGCAATACAGGCTTCACACATGCATCAGTAAACCTTCGCTTTTTCCTCAAATGGAATGCTATGATTTACTAGCAAGTTGGACGATTCCCTCTATTTACTCCAAGCACAGGATATTCTCATCCCTTACTGCCTCCTCCTGTACACAATTTCCAGACTATCTTCTCCCACCTGCAGTCTATGTACGTGGTACTGCCACAACTCCGGATCCCCTTACACACATTGCATATTTAAATTTTTTTTCCACTCTTCTCAGATTTCTTCGTCATAAATAACTCTGGTGGCACCACCTTTCACAACATGGACACCATATATTGAGTTTGCTTCAGTTATTAATGCTTAGTAAATGATACTTTAAACTCAGTTATTTTGTAACATGTGAAATTATTAGACAATGTTAATTTAATGTGTTTATTTCAGGGTATAAATAGTGAAAGTAGATGATGTTTCAAGCATCAGAACTGTTCGTTGTTTTTGAACAAGCTCTGATTCTTGAATGGTGAGCTTCTCAGGGCTGTTTCAAATGTCTTACTACACATGTGCTGATGAAGTGGAACAAAAAAAATATTTGCTCATTAGCATTAGATTTGGCACATGAGAAGTTTGATGTTTGAACTAGGCCTTATGTAAGTTACTTACAGAAATGATTACTGACCAGTATAACCTTGTGTTTTCAAAGTTGTGCAATTGAGGCTCACAATATCAGATTGCATATTTATGATATGCATTAAGAAATGTGCTACTTTTATTTGCCTTTTATGATGAAATATACCAGCTGATATTACAAGATTGATTTATGAATTTAACTGTGCTTTCATTACCAGATCAATAATCGATCATCTCGAGATGAAATACTGGCTGCTCTTGCCAGTAGAGAAGAGCAGATTACGAAACTTGAATCCAAGATTTCTGGTTTGTATCAATAATAATAAATCTATTTAGAAGTTAAGCATGAAATATGATCAAATTAAATATTAAAGTTTGAAATGACAAAAAACTATTTTTCCCTCGTATAAAACTTGTTTTTATTAATAATTTTTGATTTTATACCAATTGACCCAATCCCAAAATAGTACATATCAGCTTAGGCTGCCTGTGGTCATAAACATTTGAATAGCTGCATTGTTTTTTTAAGTATTATTTTATTTAGCTATTAGTTAATTTAAGGATTTGACTTTATTTATAGATATGGCCCATTTGGTCAGAGAACAGGCAAAAACAAAGGAGAGACTAGAAGATGCTCTTGAAAGACAACAAGCAGGTTAATTGTCAAAAGTGTTTAACGTAAAATTATGTATTTATCATTATTAGAAATAACTTTGATTTTATGAAAAATTAATTTTAAGGAAAGAGATAAATTATATTGCTTGTGACAAGGATTATGCAATGTTAAATTAGGAGGGGTTTGAAATAATATATTAATTGATTTTCAGGGGTTCAAAGGGATTCTTGTTCCCTTTCCTTGAGTAGGCTGGCTTATTAAATAAAAACTTAAATGACTTGCTTCAATTAAACTGCATTTGATTATATGCAGGGACTTAGTCCCTCACGGCGGTACTCTATTAAGTTTTGGGTAGGGGTGTGCCACCCTAAGCTTAAAACCATGATCCTATCCCAGACCTATGAATGTTTAAAATTGATACCCTACCCCATACCTTTGAGTTAAAAACCATACCCTACCTCACACCAAAGTGGAAAATGATATTGCATGGTGTTACATATCTGTGCTGGTCAGTTTGTTAATACCATAAGTGTACATGTTTATTACAACTCTCCCAACATCAGAAAATGTACCTTATCCCAGACAAACCCTAACCCATGCCAATTTAGATACCCTATGCAGACCCCAGGCAAATATGATACCCTATCCCAGACTACAGAGCTCGAAAACCATACCCTATAGAGCAGCACGTACCTGTATACCTCATATGGGTGAGTCCCCAAGAATGAAACTGGTTGTGGTGTAGCTTAAGGAGCTCATGCCGCTAACTAGATACTTCTCTCCATACATGATATATTGTAGCACAGAACTGCAACTAATGATTAGAAATGGTAAACTTTTTGCTTTATGGGTTAAAAACTCTGTTACCCTAGAAAAAATCCATAGAGTATCATAGAGTAACAGCTACTCAGGGCTCGAAAAATCGCTGTTAGTAGATTTTGAGGTTGGGCTAGTAACTTTTCATAGTCGCCTGCCCAATGAAGAAGTGCTCAGACAAGCCTCCCAAGTGCTTGGGCAGGGTGAAAATTGGCCCGGTCAAGCAAGAATTCAATTTTTGTCGAGCCCTGCTACTGCTGGGAGCAAACTGGTTATGTATTAGTACCTCATCCAAGAGAACTCAAAGACTTTCATCTTAAGTTACAGATAAAATTAAATAAATAAATATCAATATTTATATAGTGCTTATCCTAAGGCTCTAAGCGCTTTACAAATAAATACAGATTTTTAACAGTTGAGAGTCTTAGAAAGTCCGCTTGAGTGGCTCACATGTTATGGTGCAAATTGGCAGCCAATAAAAAATGCCCTCAGTGGAAGAAACCCTGCCCTTTGCAAGAACTGTGTGGGTTCTTTTAAGTCCCTCGACAGGGAGATTGAGAGACTGGGCCGACTGTTTAACGTCCTTATCCGAGAAGACGGGTAGGTCTAACTATTTGCAGATGTTAGAGCAAAGGGAGCAGCTTCTCTGTTATTTCAAGACCCTGAAAGTTGGTCCGGCCGGGAATAGAACCTGAGCCTCCCGCACAGCAGACTGATGTCTTACCAACTGGGCTAACCAGGCAAATACAAGCATTGTAATATGAGGACCATTCAACATATTGTCTAGATTTAGCATTTAATTAATTATGTTCATTATCAACAACAACAATGTCTAATTGAATCCTGTATAATTTTATATAGAATAAAACTTAATTGAGACTTATAAGAATAAGATAATAAGGCTACACAAACATTGCATTAATCACTGCTCAGCTTCACAATCATCAAGTCATAGTTGTAGAAATTGTTCGAAAAACAGCTTTAAATCCAACACTTTCCAAGGCCCTGTCATTCACTTGGCATGCAAGACTGGCTAATCAATGCCTGAACAGAACCAGGTCTTGGTCCTTAGTTCAATCACTGTCATGAATATAGACCATGCACCATGAGCATCTGCACCCACAGCTATCTTGGATTGTGTTCACATTGTCTATGCAAAAGATCTGCAACACCTTCACAGGTCATCAGTGACCTATCTTTCAGTCAGCACAATGTAGTTTTGCCTGTCCTTGTCTCATCTTACTGTCCTTCTTCCAATGGGCTTGCTTAAAGATTTGTACAACCTTTCCAGTAGACAAATGAAATTTTCAGCTTCTAATCCTAAATGCTCTTGGTAACAGTGAGTTAAAAAATTGCAGGCTCTTCACCTTGTAAGCTTAGGAGATGAGGGTGAGGTTGACCCTCATTAAGCCTGAGCTTGCTTCTTGTCTGCTGGATCAGCAGGGAAAAATAAAGCAGTGCCATGATATGTATGCCAAACTGCATGAAGTGGCATTCCCATAATCACCAGACATCACAGAAGTGGCAACGTTGTACATATAGTGCTAGAATGTACAATTTTGAGCATAGAATGAATTTGGGGGCACCATGTTGATAATTTTTTGCAGAATTCTTTTAACTCAAACACCACCAACTAGAACGCAGTCCAAGAAGGAACCACGGGAACAGCTACCCAACCAAGCAGTTCTCCTGATCAAGTTGAACCTGACCCACTAGCACCCAACGCCATGGAACCAACAGAATTTGCCACCCAGGAGAGTAGTTACTGCACAGGCATGACATGCAGTGAAACCAGACTGATCAAGCAAGTCTGAATTTCATGTTTGCTTGTAACTTTGATCAGAATGTTCATGAACAAAATCTAATATGATCTACTCTCTATTCTGACATTTATCTAAAAAAGTTTCTAAAGAATGCATAGATCTTTAATATCTGACCTGTGAATATGAAATGGTATCTTATTGCTGCCCCCTAAGACTCTGAAAACTACAATTTTAGCCCCGTTTCTAGCGGCCTCTTTGCTTGTAAACAGGCTATATTTATAACGTTTTGTAGCATCCGCCTTATGCTAATATTCAGGGAAACAATTTAACTCCATTTTTGTTTTGCCTGTAACAGAGCATGCCAGGCTATCTGACTGTATAACTGATAAATGTGAGGCAAGAATTGCCCAGATCAAGAGTGACTATGAAAAGACTCTAGAGGAAAAAAATGAGGTAAACCAGCAGAGGATTATAAATGGGTGTGGTTAGGGCTGTGCAGGGTTGTCGCTAAGAAAATATTTCTGGCGGTTGGTGTTTCATTTGAGCTGGTTAAAAATAGCTAAAAAAACAGTTTTTGCCCTTTCCTGAGTGATGGATTGCCAAATCCAGCTGGCGATTACCACTTTCTCAGCCAGCGCTTAGCAACAACCCTGGGTGTGTAAGGAAGTGGGGCTCTGATTCCCAAACAAAGCTCATAACTGCATGCTATTCTTAAATCTCCTAAACTTTTTTATGGCAGAGATCAATGAACCTGTAATTGATTTTTTCCACACAAGATCATAATTTATTATATCACTTGAATTTTTTAAGGTGAAGAAGAGCTATGCTGCCGAAACATCTGAAAAAATCCCAAATTTTGATGATTTCCATTGCTTAAGTTTTGTTTACAAATTATGTTTACTCTTCCTTTACTAGTTTTACTGGGTTTTTGTATCAATCACAAAATGAATAAATTAATAAATACTTTATTTAATGTCAGTTGTGAAGGAAGTGGTTGTCCATTCTTCCTAGCCAGAGGCTAATGTTTAATCAGACAACGACTTGGATCTTGGCGTGAAAGTTGAGTTTGAAGCGGGAGGAAAACCGGAGTACCCAGAGAAAAACCCTCGGAGTCAGATTGAGATTGACAAATCTCAGCCCAAGTGCGGAGCCTGGGAATTGATCCTGGCTCGTAGAGGTGGAAGGCGCGACTGATGACCACTATGCCAACCTGACTCCCCTAATACCAACCTGACACCCCTAATACCAACCTGACACCCCTAATACCAACCTGACACCCCTAATACCAACCTGACACCCCTAATACCAGCCTGACTCCCCTAATACCAACCTGACTCCCCTAATACCAACCTGACTCCCCTAATACCAACCTGACTCCCCTAATACCAGCCTGGCTCTCCTAAGCTGATCAAACCTCTTTAGACTAGATTAGACTTAATTTTTTTAAGAATCTCAATAATAGAATCACTGTTGATTTCTTTAATGATTATACTTTATGATCCTCACTTTGTAATACAGTAAATTTATATATAAAAATGTATGTAGGAAAGAAAAATTTCGTGAAAAAGCTCCATATATGTGGAAATTACCTAAAACATTTTTTGAATTTACTTTGACTCAAGGGGATTTCTTGTAGAGGTTTTTTGGGTCGCCAAAATAAATGTCTAATTGAGTCGCATAGTTGCATTTTAAATTGTAAAATTAATTAATTGGTAAATTGTTTGAGATTGTGATTTTAAAGCATTTTCATTTGATAGTTTATTCAGTTTCAAACGGAAGCTACTCGAAAAGCAGCTGAAATCCTGGAGAAAAATAAGGTGAGATATAAGAAATGGAAATTAACTTCATTCTAAACTAGAATACATTTCAGGAATTTTTATCATCGATCCTGATGTTTTAAGCTCTCTTTTGTGGATTAGAGTTGTCCATCCGTTCAATATATCCGTATAACATTGTAGGCTTATTTCTAACACTTTCTTAATTGTTTTCAGTTTACAATCCAAAATCTTTATGTTGTCTCCAAGACGTTAATCCGCCCATAGTCTTCAACAAAACTGTTATGATTCCAATTGGTGTCAAGCCTATTGGAGATTTTAGCGAGATTTACCTGTTGGCTTCCGTTGTTTATGTATTCAGCTATACGTTTTAGTAAAATAATTTAAAGTTATCTTCCAAACCCATTTAAACAAAATGTAAAGATGACTAAGTTTTTTTTTTTGGTTTATATGTTTTACATCATATAATTGGATGGACCATAAATATTTAATTTCAGCAGTTTGGTTTTTATATTTTATACTAGGCTAAAACCTGCAGAAACCCTGCTGCAGTGTTTAAAAGAATCTCCTGATTCATGCCAGAATTTTGCAGTTTGCTGCCCGTAATTTGAAATATTGTTCTGCTTTTTCAGCAACTAGAAGAACTCGACAAGGCGTACGCGGATCAAAAAGGTGAACTGTCATTATTGCAGGAACGGCTGGATGACCTCACACGTGAGAGGTATGTTACTATGTTAGAAATGTACTATCAAAATGATCAAAATGCGTCCGACTAGATGTTCAAATGATAATTGAAACAACTTAAATAGCTAAAGTTGACTGGATGACCTCGCACGTGAGAGGTATGCAAGAAATGTACTTGAAGACTACCAAGTTAAGTCTAAGAGTAGATACAAACAGTAATCCAGACAACTCATGGTTGTAGTTGATTGTATGACCTCGCACCTGAGAGGTATGCTAGAAATATACTCAAAGACCACCAAAATGTGTCTGTGAGTAGATACAAACAGAAATCCAGACAACTTACGGTTGAAATTGACTGGATGACCTCGCACGTGAGAGGTATGCTAGAAATATACTCAAAGACCACCAAAATGTGTCTATGAGTAGATACAAACAGAAATCCAGACAACTTACGGTTGAAGTTGATTGAATGACCTCACACGTGAGTGGTATGCTGAAACATACTCGAAGTTATGGTTGAAGTTTATTGGAAGACCGCGAACCTGAGAGGTATGCTAGAAATGTACTAGAAGTCTACGAAAATTCGTCTATGAGTAGATACAAACTGTATTTCAGTCAACGCATGGTTGGAGTAGATTGAATGACCTCGCACGTGAAAGGTATGTTAGAAATATACTACCAAGATGCGTCTATGAGTCGATACAAACAGTAATCCAGACAACTCATGGTTGAAGTTGATATGAATGACTTCGCACGTGAGAGGTATGCTAGAAATGTACTCGAAGACTGCCAAGGTATGTCTATGAGTAGATACAAACAGTAATCCAGACAACGTATAGTTCAAGTTAATTGAATGACCTCGCACTTGAGAGGTATGTTAGAAATGTACTCGAAGACTGCCAAGATGCGTCTATGAGTAGATACAAAAAGTAATACAGACACCTTTCGGTTGAAGTTGATTGAATGACCTTGTGGTTGAAGTTTTTATGATAATCTCCGACGAAAAACAAGCACTCATAACGTCAGTTTTCTGAAGCTACTCACGACAATGGTCATAACATATTCAACTTTCATTTGTCAAGTTAATGTTTGAAAATGTTTTTGTTCTCAATCATGTAATGTTAAATATTTGACAGTCATGAGATGTTACACTTCAAGGTTTCTTACTAAATTACTTCGTCTTTGACACATAGCTTCATATGTTTCGATCCATCTTTGCTTCTTGGATACTTTTTGATTCAATTATAGACTGAAAACTGTCTTTTTCTCGCAATTAATTGAATTATAGAATGCTGGAAGCGGAAGTTGTTAAGAAACTGCGGACTGATTGTATCATTGGTGCACTCAGGGCACTCAGTACGATTGGTCAGTTATTGAATGGTTATCGCTTGCAGTACTTGCCACTCAACCATTATAAATTATATATAAATTCAACTTTATGCCGAAAAAAAAGAAAGAAACAGATCACAGTCTAATTAATTTATATTGATAGGTTTGTTTATATTACAGGTCAAGTTGTTTTTAATAAGAAAATCTGTTGAAGAAACCATCTTAATGAGTGTAAAATTTATACTTTGTGAAGATTAAAAAGTAACAAAACAAAATACAAATCTTGGTAGGTGTGATTAGAGTAAGAAACACTTAGAGAGTACGATAGGCTCTTTAGAGGGCTTAAAATCGTATTATTTGCATTGACAGGACCAAATATGAAATGAGGGATCGGCAATACCAACAGAGAGTTGACAGTCTTGAGAAAGAGAGAAACTCGCTCCGAGAGGAGCTGCACAACACAGTTAGTGAACTGGCACAGGTATGAAAGAGTTTGATGATAAAAATCTTTGTTTGTGAGAAACAACCAACCGAAAAGTGTCATTAGGCGTAAGCTTGACTCTAAATCAAGGGAGGTAAATGAGTTGTTAATCCCATTATTGCAGGGTTCAAAATTGCGACCGATACGGTCGCATTTGCGACTAAATTTTTCCTTTTGCAACTAAAACTTCAACAGCGGTCGCAATTTTGTGACCAATCTTCACAACTTAGAGATAATAAAGTAAAGAAATTATCCGCCAGAAGTCGCTACCTTACCACTACTTTCCAACTTTTTTCAACTTTGCGACTAAGATTTTGCAACCAATCGCAGAAATGCGACCATGAAATTTTCTTAATTTCAAGCCCTGCTTTTGGTATACATAACACAGCACACTATCTCATCAGCTCTTTGGTTTTGAAATCAGCTCAATGTTCATCCATTCTGCTCTCACCACTAAATCAGTAGGAAACTGATGCATTCCAATGCCATTAATACATGTTTATTCAACATTCTAACCACAAATATCCCTCCCCTCATTTTTTATTTTTACTTTTATTCACTATTAAATTGGAATTGTGAGGTGAACCTATATTTTAATAAAATTAATGATTTCAATGTAATTTAAAGTGATCTACAAATTTCTTAAACATTCTGTAAAATTTCTAAAACAATAATGCACACTAAAAGGGGTAGAATAAGATTTGATAATGCTCACTCCAGTTTTAATTGAAAGGGTAATTTTTTTTCCTTCATTAAAACAACTCAAAATAAAAATTTTCAGTTTTTTTAAAATTATTATATAAAGAAAGAATATTTGAAGATTACAAGAACTAAAAAAATAAACATCATGCATACAGATAATATTATGTGATTGATATGGACTTGTACTGGGACTTGTAGCTCATTTTGTATGAATGCAGCACCAGTATCCTAGCTAGAAAGAAGCTTGGAATCTTGTTGAAGCCTGCAATTCTATCAATACATACATAGGTATGCACACTGGAATGAAAGAAGTCAGCTCCATGCATATGTGAATGAAGAAAATCCCATTGTTGTTTTTTCATTATTATATTACAGTCAACTCTCATTATAGTGGGCACCCTGGGGACTTTCATTTAGTGTTTTTGTAATAGCGGGTTGTCTGTGATAGCGGGTTGTCCTTAATACCGTCAGCTCTTGCCTTGCGGACAACCTGGTGGAAAACCTGCTATTATGGACACTAAATGATGGTACCCACAGTGTCTGTTAACGAGAGTTGAAGTTGTAAACAGTTTCTTCAAGAGGCACTGTATTTCATATGGTTTCACTAATGACAAACTTAAGTTCAAAGATTATTCCATTCTAGTTTTATGTCGAACTGGTTTTAGCTGGAAATTAGCTACAGGCTTTGCCAAAATTCAAAACTATCTTTTTACTAACAATTTTAAAATCAAATGAACCTAATTTGGAGACTTGAAAATATGGCTGATTAATAAAAAAAATTCTGGAATATCTGTAAAAGATAGGATTTTCAGCACATGACATCATTTTTGAAAAAGTAAAAAAAATCATTGGTCCCAACTCATTTATCATTCTTAGATTCCATTAATAAGAAATTCATGTCATTTGTATGTCAATCAACATAGTTACAAAGAACATGTATAAAACTGAAAAAGCTGTATTTGTTGCTATTTAAGTACTTGTAGGGAAAGAAAAAACATTTTGTTTGAACTAAACCTACTAAAAGTACACTGAGAGAAAGGTTGCTCAAAGGTTGCTCAATTCTCAAAGGTTGCTCAAAGTTGTCAAAGCTCATCACATAAGCAGTTTCTTGGATGAAAGTCAAACTGGCTCTCTTTGATAATTTACCAATATTTCAATTTTGCATCTTAAAAACTGGAGAAGCAAATTGAAATATCTTTTAGATAAATAGTATAAAATATTTCTTTTAAAAAAATTAATGTGTTCTAACCTGGTAACTGTTAATCAGAAATAAAACTGTGACTGAAAAGTACAATACTTTCTCCTAATTTTGGTCAGTTAAAGTAAGAGAGCTATGTCTTTTTACTAGGTCAACTTGTATCATTTTAAATATTTTCTAGTCTAGGGTATAATTTACACCAGCCTATTATTTTTGAGAATTAGAGAATAAAAAATATATAAATATTACAGCTTTTTTAGTGAAAGAAGTCAATAGTTTTTGAAATATGACTTTTATTGTCTTGTGTCTCATTTTTGGGTTAATATTTCTGGCAAATAATGGAGAAACCTTTGGGCTTTCACAGCAAAAGAATTGAAGATTAAACTGAAAATGACTAATGCCCTTTGGTTATAAAATGTACTGTTTGGAATGCTTGGTACACGACGTAAGAAGCTTCATATGTCATAGTCACTGAAGAAATATAAAAGAAAATGTTTTATAAATTTTATTATGAATAAAAGTTTTAGTTACTACAAGGTTCTTAAAAATATAATAACTCAAAATCTTACTTCATATTCCAAAACTAATAAAATAAAAGTAAGCTGATTGGAAATGTGAGTTGCATCACTATTTCTCACATAAAAACTTTGTTTTACTTAACTGATGCTGGGAAGGCCTTGTTTTGAAAGTTAAAATGCCTTTTGTCTCCTAGTGTTTAGACGTGATCAATATCTGGCAAAATGAAAGAAAAAATATCTTTGTTATGCAAATACAAGCAACATTTACTGTTAGTCATTAGCATAAATTAACAGTTCCATTTGAGTCTGTTATGAAACGTCAGCCAATGGTTATTGGCGTTTGAGTGTAGCAGGTGATAAAAGCCTGAACCAAGCCAATCAGGAATTTTGTGTGGCTAACTGCTTGAGTGTTTACACTTCCTTTTCTTCCATTTACCAATCAGCTTATTTGTGGCTCATTGTCATGTAGGATTTGTTGACAAGCCCTAAATTAAAACCCTATTGTACTGCCACAAGAAGAATGTAATTAAAAGAAGTCACATGTCACAAGAACAAAACAGGAGTGATCAATGTTTTATGGGAAATACATGTTTTGCATATATTTCAAGAAGTCTTACTGAATCTTCAGGCTCATGTCCTTTTAGAAGAGGGACTTCAGGGAAACTGTCATTTAAAGCAGTATGTAACTTTACTTAATTGTGTAAATGTTGGCAAAACTCATCTTTTGTTGGAGTGGCATTTGGGCTCTTTATTTCAGTTGACCCGATCAAGACCTTTAAATACAAACAGGGTTTATATTTATTTTTAATATATCAGAGCCAATCTTGTTTTAACCTGCTTTGAAAATTCGAAACATAGCATGCAGTTGAAATTGCTTTGGCAGAAATAATGCTAATATTTTTCAGCTTTGTAGGATTGTTTTCTTATTTTATAAAGTGAAATCTTTTTCCACAGGCAAAGATATTCAGCTTCTTTTAAGCTGAAATCACTCTCTTATGGCTGAAATTAAATTTAAGCCTCAAATATTTCGCGTCTCAAAGACAGTGCTATGCCTGTGTATTTACAGTCACCAGTTGGATTGTGTGTAAAACTCACCTGTTTGATGTAAATATAGATATATAATTATAGAACCAAACAAATAGACGCTCCGAGAAATGTCGACGGAAACGAAAATTATGTCCAGTGCAATTTATAGCATTTTTGTTGTAGATGCAGATGTGGAATCTTTTTAAATAACAATTTACACTAGGTTACTAAACTGGTAAACTTTGAAAATTGTTGTTTAATGTTGTTGTGCTTGTATGTCCAATGATGTACATATGGGATTTGTTATCTTTTGAACATAGACTAATTAGTTCTTTGTAATACATAAGAAGCTGGATGTATATATATAAAGATCAATATATATTACAACCATTTTTGATTGTCAGTTCGAAATTGATACGTCGACATTCGGAAGTTTATGTCTTGACCAGTAAATTTGGTTTCAATTTTGAGCTAAAATTTGATCATCTAACTAAGAAAAACATAAAGTTTGCATTCATTTTTCGTTCAAAAAGTTAGAGTTTAAATGTTTATATGAACACGTCAAGTGTTAGTACATGTTATTTTACACTAATGTTGCAGACATCCTACATTTTTTAAAAAAATTTGAACTTGTGTTCAAAACTGTTATCAACCAGAGCCGGCCCTTGATCGTAGCCAGTTGTTGCATTAGAAAATATATCGACTTCAATGCTGTTTTCTCAGAAAACACTGTGTTGTGCATACGTTAACTTGCATAAATAAACGTTTGTTAACTTGGTACCGTTTATATATTGTTTGTGTGAAAGTTTCCATCGTAATTTTATGCTTTTTGTAGTATCAGGGGACACAATTTTTAACGGCACATACATGTCAAAGATTATAAATATATATAGCTACAAGCGGATAGACCTGAAGACTTCATCCGCTATTATAATTGTGCTGAATGGAAAACCAGATCTATAAATAGATTGATCAGCTCGCAGCACTTACTTCACTTTCTATTAGAAACTTCTAGTTTGAACACATCTATTTGCTACTTCGCGTTTCATGTTTCTCGTGTAGATAACATCAGGCAACTGCTACATAAAACCTTTACAATCTTAGATATACTCATTTAAAACTGGGAAACAATGGCTTGCTTTAAAAGATGCGTCTTGCAAGTTATTATAGTGCTAAGTAATCGCCTAACATAAAATGAAGCAGACCAGAAATTGTAATAGTTATAGCCACAAGAAAGATTTGTGTCGGCTTGTTGTCACGAGAAAATATATTTCAATGAAGCAGAATCGACTGATTACTTTTCTGTACATTTTATGTATTATGTAGTATTATTGCTCTTTGACTGTGCAAGTTACTGTGAAAATTTTGAATGTGTTCTTGGTTGCAATTTTAAGTCGAATGATTACTTTGCAAAATTTTGAAAACTGGTTTGTTTTGCATGGTGGTAACACTCCATACCAAAACAAAACTTAATCTAATTAAAGTAAAATTCAAAATAGTTTAAATTCAAATGATACAGCTTATAATTTCTGCAGCATAGCTTACAAGAATATTAAGATTCTACGCAGATATTGTAGAAGTATGGTTTTGATATTGCTAACTGTTAAACAGAATATATTAGGTTTATGCATTGTAATAGTGCGCTGAGCTGTAGTTAGGTTTTGTGGTAATACAGTTTTATATACAAGTTTCTATGTGAGCGATGTTCAATAAACACTGAAGAATGATAACATTGATTTTATTACCTGATCACAAAGCTAAGACGCTTGAACACTTTAGACAAATTTTATACTTTTTAACTTTTTATGTAATTTTATTTTGTTTCAAAAACGCTTTTCGTTTCAGATGAACAACATTTATACCGATGTATTAAGCCAGTGAAAGACAAATTGATGTTTTAAGATTTAACCATTGATTGTTTAGGGTTTGTGTATTTATAATTATACTTTTAACTGACTGACAAGAGCATTGTATTCAGCAATTAAATTCTTGTTGAGAGTGCTTTGAGATAATGTGAAAATGTATAGAGAGAGGTTTTTAATTCTATCACAAATATGTCTTTCCTATTGCTGGGAGTAGCAATAGAGTTATTTTTTTATTCTTAAAAGAGTTTAGTAAATTAGATTATTTTGTGTTTACATACGTTTTTTCTCTTTGTGAAAACGTAACGGATTTTGAAATTGAGATTCTATACAATTCTGTAAATATTGTAAATAGAACTGAACGACGCTAAATAAATTAAAGCATTATTTTTATTTTTATTATTACTATTGATATAATTAGTATTTTTGTTATTATCTAATGATTTCATTTATGATATAATCATACGTAAAATTATGATTTCTATTTTGTAAATATTTAGTATTAAGATTATGGTTCTAAAGCATCAGCTTGCAACTAAAAGAACAGCTTGTCACAGGCCATTTTTATTTTACATAGCATATTTGTGTAATCAGTTACAGTTTGTATGTTAGCCTTTGAGTATGGATAAAAAAAGTTGTTATATGAAAATCATTTTCCCTAGTAATCAAATTCTAGATTCAATCTAGTTTTTTGTTGATTTAGTCTAAGCTGCCAGATTTAATAAAAAGAATGTTTTTAGAAGGTTCCACAGTATCTAATAGCACTCCGTTGTTTTGAAACATTAATTAATACTTTGTAATTCAATTCCAGTTCATCATGCAAACGACAAGATCTATTTTAAAATAATATTTGTCTCATTAGTAGTTGTGCTTTTTTATTATTGTTACCATGGAATTTGACAGAAGTGCTCTCCATTAGTGAAATATTATCGACCTTCAAGAATGTTTTCTGTTCTTATGTTCATCTTTTTTACCTTTACACAATAAACAAGTTCATTGCAAAGCTACCCCCCAAGATGAATAAGATAATAAAGGCAGTTTAAACATGTTGAGCCCCGCGGTTTTCATTTAATTTGTCCGTTTCTATTTTCATGTCTGAGTGCGTTAATGTGCGTAAAGCACAGGTTGTTATTGTGCGAACAGTTTCATTTTGAAAACGTTGTACATATGTAACCAGTACCTTTCTATATTTTGTTTAAAATTAGAAATATAAAATTAAATTATAAGCGATTCTTTTCTTTTCCTGACACACATGCAACACTATTAGTAATTAAAAACAAATTAATTAGGTGGGCAAATTGTAGTTTGGACATAGATTAATAGTTTTGAAATGTTATTGTATCGTTTTAGGTTTTGTAGCCTTCTCCAAGCGAAATAATACGATGTGCATTGCGAGCATTAACAAGAAGAATTTGCGAACTGACCGAAAACAGTTCAGTAAACCCTAAGAAATATAGATACGAGTCTCTCGATTGTTATCTATGAACTGAAAATGATACCAAATCGTTCTTCAGTTAGATTGGTTTTGAATACGAATTCAAAACATTGACGAAGTTTTGCAAAGGGCTACTTTCTTTTTTGTTCTCTCTAAAGAACACTAAATTTCCCTTTGAATTTCTTTCATTTATTTTTGTACAATGCAAGGTCTAAATTTCTTGGCGGCAGCTTTGAGTTACTTCATATCCGGGAAATATGTTCAGTAAGAAGAGAGGGAAAGTTTCAGGAGTGGCGGTTGGGATAACGGGGATAATAGACTTAAAAAGTTTATAAATATGTTTATCATCATCACCACGAACAACAAACTTTATTTACACTTCAGACAGCGATACAAAGACATGCAGGTATAAAGTATAAGTTTCATGACTCATGAAATTTATACTTTATACCT
>JAOBAY020003520.1:0-25815 GCA_025331085.2 Zoanthus sociatus | reverse complement strand
CTTCCGGGTCAGATAGGGTTAAATAAAATCTTTTGAATTATCATTTGTCTTTTCTCCTGCAGGAAAAGGAACAGGAGCAGGAGAGGGAACAAGAAGCAGAAGCAGGGGCAAGAGCAGGAGCAGGAACAGGAGCAGAAGCAGAAGAAGGAACAGGAAAAGCAACAGAATCAAGAACATGATCAAGAACAGGAGCAGGAGCAGGATCAAGAGCAAGAGCAAGAGTACGAGTACGAGCACGAGTAGAAGCAGAAGAGGGAGCCGGAACAGGAACAGGAGCAGGAGTAGGAACAGGAGCAGGAACAGGAACAGGAACAGGAACAGGAACGGGAACTGGAACAGGAACAGGAACAGGAACAGGAACAGGAACAAGAACAGGAACAGGAACAGGAACAGGAACTGGAACTGGAACAGGAACTGGAACTGTAACAGGATCAGGAACAGGAACAGGAAGAAAAACAGAAGCAGATGTAAGGACAGAAGCAAGAACAGGAGCAGTAAAAGAAGCAGGAACAGGAACAACAGCAGGTGCGTGCAGAAGAAGGCACCGGAGCAGGAACAAGAGAAAGAGCAGGAGCAGAAGCAGAAGAAGGAGCCTGAACAGGAACAAGAACAGGAGCAGGAACAGGAACAGGAACAAAAACAGGGCGTGACTTGCTAGTACATAAGTTTATTTCAAAGGCCAGAGTTGCGGAACCTATTAAATATATAATGCCATCCAGAAGTGCAATCACGCATGGCTATAGCCTTCGTTCTGGTGAATCAAAAAAGAATCGGTCATTGGAACCACAAATCGCTTTAACAACTTTGTAACTGTACGTTTTCTTAAGCTGACCCCACTTGTAACTCAACTTCAGGTGCTAAAGTGTGCAATAAACGACTTCTATTATTATGATTATGATTAACATTATCATACTATCATTATCATTATTATCATTATCATTATTATCATTATCATTATCATTATCATTATCATTATCACAATCACTATCACTATCACTATCATTATCATTATCATTATCATTATCATTATCACTATCACTATCACTATCACTATCATTATCATTATCATTATCATCATGATTATCATTATCATTATCAGTATCATTATTATTATTTTTATTATTTCTATAATTATGCAAAAAACGCAACCAATATCAAATATGCCAGAAACTGGAAGGTTTCGGTTCGTTCGAATAAAACGTCTGAAGAGGAGCAAATTGAGAAATAACTTTTTAGCAATGCAGAATTTATATAGTTACTCCGATAGCCAGCGTAGCTTGGGGTTCTAGTCAAGAGAAGCCTGTAGGGAGAAAACAAGTATTTAAGTCTTCAATCGGAATCGAGCCTGCAAATTGCATTACAATTGCGGTGCTCTAACCATGCAACTGAGCTGTGAAGCTACAACAGGGTGAGTTGGTCATTTTCGCCCATTTAAAGTGCGTCCATCAATGCCGCGCTGAAGTGTACAACAATTACTGAGGCCGAGTTTGTACGGGCCGCGGTATTAACAGAATGATCTTCGCTGTTGCGCAATTGCTAAAAATAAACTGAGAAAAAAGCTTTCAGGCTTCAACGGGATTCAATCCTAGGAACTCTGCGATACCGGAGCTGCACCCCAACCGAGCTATAAAAACACAAGTGGAAGAGCACTTGGATTAGATTTAGTGGGTCCATCAATGTCGCTCAGCTGACGTGTAATGGAACAGTGCAATACTTGTGGGATGTCGCTATAAAGACGTAAAACAACCGTGCTAGTAGCTAACTTGAAGCAACCATAACGGGCGCTATGGCCGCGTTGGTGGTGAGCTTATTCCTTAAAACTACCATAAAAAATAGTGAGTGTGGTTGCTTGCAGCCATGGACAGCTGTTTCGTGTAGTAAACGCCAGGATTCACCCCTAGGCCTAAGCGAGGTAGCTGCCTTCGCTAGATCTTATTAGCAATTGTTATGAGATTTTTAGGCCTCATCAGTATGGTATATATGTTCCCATAAAAACATAAGTAAGTGTAAAAGTGCAATGCTTGTGGGATGTGGCTATAAAGATGAACTCAAGAATATATAGTACAAACGTACTGGTAGCTAACTAAAATACACTATATTGGGCCAAGTATGTATAGTGGCTTTAGGTTATAAGGTACTAGAACGTTTTGTTTTCTATAAATTGTTTTAATAGTAGAACACTTTTGAAAATTGATTTGCTACAAAATAGCGATAGTTCTCGAGTGTCAATAAAGTTTAAGGCCAAAATAATAAGCTCAGTTGAAGGAGACTATAAAATAAGAACAGTCGATATCTGTTTAGCATTTAAAATTTAAGTTGTTCGCGGCATATGCTTAGTTATAAACAATTGTTGTCATTAGTATTACATAAAAAACAAAATTACCATCCGCAATTATAATTACTTTTAAATCGGAAAATATTGCTCGTCCAAGACGTCTTCGTCAAATTTAGTTTACCAAAATGCTTCAGATATATTTAAAAACAGACAAGATCTCTTAAGGCGTGGGCACAAAGATTGCAGAATACACCATTTTGCTAATGCAAATTTTGGTTTGCCCCAGTCCTTATAGGGGGTAAAAAACTACATATTTGGTGAATTAATAAGACGAAATATGACCGAGCAACACTATTTTGCCCCCAGAGAAGCCTGGAACTGGCAAAAATTTGTATTAGCAAACTATATTTGAACAAGAATATTTTTAACTTCTACTGACCCCTGGATAAAGACATACTCCGGCAACTTCCACTGAGCCCTGGATGATGAAATATTCAGCTTCTACTGACCCCCTGAATGATAACATATTCAACTTCTATACTGACCTCTGGATAAATATTCAACTTCTACTGACCCCTGGATGATGAAATATTCAGCTTCTACTGACCCCCTGAATGATAACATATTCAACTTCTATACTGACCCCTGGATGATAAAATATTCAACTTCTATACTGACCCCTGGATGATGAAATATTCAACTACTGACCCCTGAATGATGATATATTCAACTTCTACTGACCCCTGGATGATGAAATATTCAACTTCTACTGACCCCTGAATAATGATATATTCAACTTCTACTGACCCCTGGATAATGAAATATTCAACTTCTACTGACCCCTGGATGATGAAATATTCAACTTCTACTGACCCCTGGATAATGAAATATTCAACTTCTACTGACCATTGGATGATGAGCTATTCAACTTATACTGACCCCTGGATAATGACATATCTAACTTCTACTGGCCCCTGGGTAATGAAATATTCAAGTTCTACTGCGCCCTGAATGATAACATTTTAACTTCTACTAACCCCTGAATGATATATTCAAATGCTGGCGCTACTGACCCCTGAATGATGATATATTCAAATGCTACAGATCACCTGAATGATGACATTTTCTGACCCCTGAATGTTAACATAAACTTATACAAACCCCTGCATGAATGATAATATATTCAAATGATACCGATCCCTTGAATGTTCGCCGTCGTTTACAAAACTTTCCTCCCCAGAGCCCACGTTCCTTCTGGCCGGCGCCAAGAAACGTTTCTGGATGTAAACGTTCTGAAGTGTATGCTATTGTTTGAACGAAATGTATACTATTTTTTAATCATGGCGGCCATAGGGCACAATATATAGCTTCTTGCTTCATAAACAAAAATATCTACATTAACTCTGATGAGAGTCATTCTTTATTGTTCTGTCCAGGTTGAATTTCCTTTTTAATTGCCTTTGTTTAGGGTGATAAAATTATTTGGCTTTCATTTTACACAATAACAGTGCTATTAATTTTCCCTTTATACTCTTACTATTGTTGAATAGTTTATCATTTCTTCGTTATTAACACACATAACCAGAGTTGTTCAGTTTTCTGTAAACACAGTACACTGACAAAGAAGCGATTCGTTGCAACTCATTTTACAATAATTTGAATCAAGACCTAATAGCTCGTATTACAGTTGAGTACGCCACTCCACAACCCAGCAGTATTTCAGTGAGTTTAGCATCAAAACGAGTCTATGGGGTCAAGTTTCGTGTCAGACTGACCAGATAGACTCGTTTTGATGCTAAACTCATTGAAATACCGCTGGTTTGTCGAGGTGGCGTGCTCAACTGTAATAAGAGCTATTCATTACAACTGCCGCTGTATCTCAGGTTTTCACTGATCTGCACTCGAACTCTCCCAAACATTTTCCTCGGTTTTCACCAGGTTATAAAGGCACGGAGAACATGTTTTATTTCTTAAATGAAGCTTTCTATTTCAAGGCAAAGACAAAGCATTGTCTTTTCAGTTTTCTAGCCAGCTTTAAAAGACGACAGGGCGCCATAATTTGCATATCATTAATATGCATGACAACACCAAGGCAACGAGCAAAAAATCCGCTGACCTATTATTGTGGCTCAGGAATTTAGTGTCTGAAAGCAATTATTTTCGAGCGTTCGCGATCGTTCGAAGTTTGTTGAAAATAACTTGGAAAATACTGCGTGGAAACCTCAAAATATTGGGTTTTTTTTATCTCAAATCTTCATTAAGACAATGTACAGGATCACAAAAAACGACAGGGCGATGGAGGAAAATGACAGGGCACACAGAAAAACGACAGGGCGCTGCGCCCTGTTGTTTTGGCCTAGCTAGAACACTGAGAATCAGGACTGCAGTGAAGAATGAAACAATTCTGGTACATGCCTTAAAAAATGCAACCAATCAGAGGCCTGGAAAGCCGTTGCATATTCTGTGGTATCCAACAGGTAGTATCCAATGGGTGGTATTTCATCTGGCTTTCCTGCTATTACTTGCAAGATACTATCAAAAAAATGGCACCAAAACTGTGTGCATATGTTTCTGTAATGGAGCCATAGTTGTCTATTAATGCTGTGAGAGCTAAAAACGTCAGCACAAACTGCAGTTTTAGTTCTTCGTTCTCCATGCAGGGATAGATTAGTTAGTTGTATTTTTTAAAGCATAGGATAAATAAGTTACATATGCAATGGTTTCGAGTGGGATACCATGGAATATGCCACTTGTTGTAAACAAGTTTGTATTTTTTTCCTATACACACTCACCTAGAAAGGCTCTTGTGAATACGAAAAATACAAGTGACGCATGGCATATTCCACGGTATTCCACGCAAAACCATTGCATTTATAATACTATTTATCATATCTGATTAAGTTTAGTTGAGTGTATGACATCGTCACTGAAATAATTTGCATATTTTAAAAACTTGAATATCTCTAGAGTGAAAAGTGTTATTTGAAAATAGTCATTGACAACAGCATTTTCCCCCACATACAGACTACTTGCTATGTTTAAAATGCCTTGATAGGAAAGATGCAATTTTCATCATTATAGTACATACAGTATGTTTATATGTTTCTTTTTGTCTTTGACTGTACTAAAACTTACTCTTTGTTCTTCTGTAGAGGTCTGACTTACTACAAAATGAGTAATCTAGACAACAGAATATCAAATGCTGACCAACTGCTTACACAGGTCAGTGTTTTGAACAATAAATAATAATTTTTAATAAAAGTGAAACGAAGTCTATATAATAATTATAAAAATTGCTTGGCTTAGCTTTTGATAGTCAGCAGCATCATAACGGGTAAACAGCATCCAGGGAGGCTCATTTGAAGCGCCGAACAAGTTCAAAATTATTCTTTGTTAGATTCTATTTAAAGGATTACTTTTAAAGAAGTAACTTTGATGTTGTAAACTTGTTTTCAGAAACTTACTGTATGTCATACATGTATGTAGCTCAACATTCAAATAATTCTGATTGTGTTGTATTTAATATTTAAGGGGCTTTTTGAAGCATTGCTTTAACTTAAATTTGTAGCTCACAAAGTTTTTCAGTTTAGGAGTTTCTTCTCAAGTGGTTACAAAACATGGAAAAAATAACCAAGTTTACCATTTCATTTTTTTTGTCTTACAATCTACAAACTTGGGGTTAAAAAGTAAGCTGTGTATATTTCCAAAGTGAACTTTATCCTTGGGTTTATCCCTTATGCAATTTGTTCCTAGACGTATTTATCCTAACTTTCAACTACTTATTTAATAAATTATCCTATTAAAGTTAATTTTAACACAAAGTTAAAGAGATGTAACAACGTGGTAAGACATAAGTCTTGGTAGTCTTCTCACTGCCAAGTTTTTCCTATCCAGCAATATCAAGAACTATTTAGTCATTTAACTGTCTATTCACTGTCTTTAAAAGTTTTATGAACTCCCTGCAACATCCTACAAAGTCTCATTTCCTCACCGTAAAGGTGTTTGGCCTGTCCTATGATGTTAGGTATCAATACCCCAAGCCTTAAATAATGAACACTCTGATTCATAGCGTTTCTTTGGTTTTGAGCAAAGGCAATTCTTTGGAGGGCATCAATTTAACATTGTTATTTTATTTTAAATTTCAGGATGTAGACAAGTTTTGTAACTGTTTAGCAGATCTATACTCTAATGTCAGCAAGGTAAAAATTATAGGATAGTTCCAAAAATGGACTTAAAATCATGCTCTTGAATACCAAGGCAAATAACAGTCCTAAAATCCCATTTACTTAGCTCTAAATATTATGTGTGCATAAGAATTCAAAGTTTAATACAACTTTATATAATATTAGTTTTAATTAATTTATTTATTCAATAACAGTGTTGAGAATGTACAGTTACCCCAGATCTTTTAAGAGAGTTAATATTGTGTTAAATGAGATACTTAGTTTTAGGAAGTTTAGTTATCCATTATAAATCAAAATTTATTTATAACTATTAATGATCTTAAGACTAATGTTGTGTTGAACATAGGTTAGGGAAGATGTGGGTGAGAGGGGATGGTTTGCTCATGTAAAACGTAGGGGTGAGTATAGCATACTTAGGAGAGCGATGGAGCTGGAAGTGGAAGATAGAAGGCTAGTAGGTAGAACAAAGAAGACATGGAGTAAGGTAATGGAAGAAGATGTGAGGAAGCTTAACATCACAGTAAAATTGGAAGAAGATAGAAAACATATCACATACAACCCCAGGAGTGGGAATCTAGGGATGGTATACGAAGAAGTCGTTGAAGATGATAATGACTAACATTGTATTGTCAAGATTACTGCCATTTAGGAATAGTTCATGCTAATTATTTAATTTATTACATAGATATGAGTGTTTTACTGTAAAATACGCCACCCATAGATTTAATATAAAACTACATCTGGGATACGAGCTAGTGACATATTTTCCACATCCTAGCTCACTAGTGAAGATATCCCTGACGTCATTTTTTTGTTTTTCTCGTCTTTTTCGTCTAGTTTTTTCTATTTTCAAAACACTCATATTTATGTAATAAAAAGAAAATTACACGGCTTAAACATATGAAGTTTATCTTCTCGTGGAAGATAAACTTCATATGTTCGTGCTATTGTGTAATATTCTCTCTCTATATATATAGATTATTTAACTCTAAACATCTAATATCCTCTCTCTAGTAAGCTCCCTGTCACTTCTATTGTAGATCTTCAGGTTTTAAATAAGCCTCATCCCATCACTTGGACCTTCTCTAACAAGCCCACCACCATCCTCCTATTCCTGCTTTATGCGAAGGTGCTAAAACAAAAGTTATATTATTGGATGCAAAAATATATTATATTTTATTGTTAAGTGACCACGACATTAAAATTTAGATTTTCTTGGTTAGAAATGATGGCCTTTTTGCCTACAGTGCTTACTACTGCAAAATATCGTTTCAAAGTTGTTAAAAACAAAGTGTTTTTGGTCATGATCATGTAGCTAAAAATTCATTCTGACCTCTCCCCATTTTTTGCACTGTAGCCCCTGCTGGATATCATACTGTATGTGTGGAAGCTAGCCGGCGCCATTGGTGTTCAGGTGAGGAACATCAAAAGTTGTAACTGTTTATTTTTTTACGTGGCATACGTTATTGGAATCTTTGATTTTCTCCAGCTCATTTAATAGTTTTAAAAAAACATATTAAAATAATTGATGTACTGGCAACATAGGTAAACACTACTCGTAATTTACACTGTAACTCTTGACTATAAATAACAACTGTTTGATGAAACTTTTGATCAATACTGAAAACAACAGTTTTAAGAATTTAAACCAGTTTTACTAATTAAGTAACAGTTCTGAAATTCATTTCAAGACCAGTTTAAACTATTTAAAGTAACAGCTCAATTCATTTCAAGATATATATTCCTTCTTTTCAAGATCTTAGCATATACTTTTGTGCTATATCGCACTTAAATTTCAAGGTTGGCTGCTCTTGTCCACACCTTTCATTGCTATCTGTTATGTACGTCTTCACTGGTGACTTGGAAGTGGTGCATATCTTTGATATTACATTGTTTTTTCAACTTTTTCTTGGTCTTTCTCTTGGTCTTCTTCCTTCACATTTTCACACATTGCTCTTTTCACCGTATTCTCATCACATAACCATGCACCATCTCATTGTAGTCTCTCTACCCTGTTCTTTGATGTCCATTACACCTTTAGAACTCCTTGATATTCTCCCGTCTCTCAGTTTTATTCTTCTCAGCATTCTCATTTCCGTTTTCTCTTGTAGTTTTTCATCTTTGACACACAGTGTTCACGACTCTACACCATTTAGGAGTTCTGTGTTAAACTTCTTGTGTATATATCGTTGTGATTAGTCTTATGAAATAAGTATTGATTATTATAAAATGTTTTATTATGATTGTTAATTGTTATAGTTATCACCATCACAATCACATTTTAACTTTTGATGGACAGATATATAAGCAATTTTCTTGAAGGGCACAGCCTTATTGATCAAAAGAGTAAACTCTATAGATATGTACATACAGCGTGAAAAAGGAAAATACAGTATATACAGCATAGCATCTGTTAAGCCATATTCAGAAAAAGACTAGGTGTAGAAGTAGCTGCTAAATATGATTAGTGCTTTTCATTGTAGATAAGCTCAAATTTTTATTCTCCAGGCACCAGCAATTATGTTAGGTTACATGGCGGTGTCCGGGCTTGTACTCACAAGGTAAGCAAACTAGCTACACTTAAGGCAACTTTATATTAAGAGATAACTAACGGAGCACGAGGTCTGTAGGGAAAAATATCAAACCCAGGCCTTGAGATTACGGCAAAAGCAAGGCGACATTCGTACAAAAAAGACCGAGGTTTGTTATTCATTTTATACATATAGACAGAGCAAGCGAAGTTAATAAATGGTTTATTATATGACTTTTTTTTACATATTTTATCCTATGCCTATGTCTACGGAAATCCTCGGAAATATTTGACAGTTTTCCGAAAGTTCCGGAAATATTTAAACTGTTTCTTCTGCATTTTTGGTTTTTTGAAAATTTTCTAAAAATCTTTGGAAGAGCTCGGAAATTTTCGGAAAATTTCGAAAGTTCCTTAAAATTGTTTCTTTTTTAAGTAAATGTGCGAGTTTTAAAACTTTCCTGAAAATAAGCATCTGGGGAAACCGATAATCCGTATACCGTGGGCCGAATACGTACTTTGACAGACTGCTTGTCAACCAATCAAAATTCAGGAAATTGTAAGGTCATATAATAAAATGACTTAATAAATCTCTAGATGTATCTAATTGTGTTCAATTTGCTAAAGTAATTCCAAGTACTTGTAAAGAAGACAAATAGAAATAGAAATTTGTTTCTAAAAGGGACTATGCCCCACAATTTTAGCATTTTTTAATAATCCAAATGTCTTTCCGTCAACTGAATTTTAAAAATAATTGTCCAGTTTTGTTATTTAAGCCTATATTATGACGTTTATTCTGTTTCTTGTCATTTGTTGCTACGGAAGGCAAGGATTGAAATGGATTGAAACGTGAAAGGTGTAGGAAAAAATACTGAAAAACTTGTTATGGGTCACGCCTTTTTAAAACGTTTCTTGTTAATTCTTTGTAGCAGTGATTTTGTTGCCCTTACCATAGTGAAGTTGCTTAAAATTCCTGAAAAACTAGCTACAAAAGATCAACAGACTATTTACCTTTACTCCATCCAGTTAGTATTGCACTAGTACTGCTGTCAGTGATTCTGTTAAAAGTACTCACGTGTTACATTTGCTCAAGCACACAATTAGCTGAAAGTTACATTTGGCAATCATAATTAATAACTGCCACTCAATAACTTATATATCTTAATCAAAATGTTCTCGTTATTTCGATGACCAGTACGATTGTTATCTATGTTGATAGGCTCCGTCGACCTGTTGGCAAAATGACTGTTCAAGAACAACACAATGAGGGGGAGCTTAGATATGTGAACTCTAGACTCATCACCAACAGGTAACAAAGGTTTTCCTTCTTGGTTTAGGCTGGCGAGGTTAGCACAGTTAGTAAGGTCTCTGTTTTCTACCTACATGCAAGGTCCCTGGTTCACTCCTGAGGTTTCCTGAGAATCAAACATTAATTTTGTGTGACCTTTTTTTCTAACTCAACTGTCCATTCTTCCAGGGTATGTAAATGAGTACCAGCATCTGCCGGGAGCTAGTCTCCAGTGTAATTGATTAGTGTCATTCCAGGGGGAATTCAGTAAAGACTCTCATTCGTTTAACACTACAAAAACCAGAGATAAGCACCTGTAATCCTTAGCAAATCACATACCTCTTTGTTAAACACCTGTCATCTTTAGCCAATCACATGCCTCTTTGTTTCTTACCCATCATCCTTAGCCAATCACATGCCTGTTTGTTAAATACCTGTCATATTTAGCCAATCATATGTCTCTTTGTTTCTCACCCGTCATCCTTAGCCAATCACATGCCTGTTTGTTAATCACCCGTCATCCTTAGCCAATCACTTGCGTCTGTTTGACATTTTACAGCAAATCATGTCTTTACCTGTTACGTGTCATTTAGCCAGTCATTTGATCTGCAGTGTGTCACAAACAAAAAATGAAATGATTTATTGTTGTAGTCTCTTCTAACGGTCATGTGTAGCTCTTTTGTTCCACCTAGTATTTATTTTAACTTCAATTTTTAACAACTCCTACGGAAACTTCATTGCCCTGTTGGTCTTCGTTTCCGTCATATTTGTAAGTAAAAGTGTCCATGAATATTTTCTTTAACTGTTACATAAAATATCCAGATGTGCTGTTTGCAAGTGGGTATTGAAAGTTGGACTAACAGGGTTAAAGAAAATGACCAAACATCAAAAGTACTTAAATTTACACAAGGAGCTTACTTGGGTTTTTATTTAGGAAAGATAATAATACGTTTTTGGAAACCATGAGGCAATTCAAAATGTGAATTGCGGAACACAATGACATAAAACAAAAATCAGAGCCAGCGAGCGACCTCCAAATGAAACCAAACCACGTATTTGACTAAAAGATTTTTGCACGGCAAGAAATATTTTCAAGAAAAAGATTGTCGAGGGACTTTTAATTCAGAAACTAAGCCACCCGGGCCCCTAAACAAACAAGTAAATTGTTTTATTGTCCGACTGTTACCCAGAGGAATAACAAAATGACATGAAAGCACTAGCTTCTCTTGTGTTTCTTTTTATATCTGTAGATAACTTAAGCTTAAAAGTCGAAAACATTCATTTTATATTTTAACAACCTTCAATATTTCAAGTAGCCTTCTATTATAGATATCAAAAAAATTTTGCACGAAATTGTTATGTTAGACAGTAATACTTTTTATAATTTCTAGTTACTAACTACATGAAACTGGTTTTGTTAATTTAGCGAAGAAGTGGCCTTTTATCAGGGAAACACCCGGGAGAAATTAACGATAGAAAGCACCTTCAATCGATTGGTTAGTGCATGATTTATCTTTAGGTGGGGTGGTAAGGAATTTTGCTGTGTTAGTGAATGATTTATCTGTGGGTGGGGTGGTAAGGAATTTTGCTGTGTTTGTAAACAAATCAAGTTAACTTGAAAAAAAATGAATCGTGAACACTTAATGACAACTCCCCAAAGGGGCTTTTCAGTGTCATATTAAAAACACCCCTTCTTCTCCCAGTTTAGAATCCCAACTGGTAGGAGGCAAACCAATTGGCTATTTACAAAGCATGGTGAATTTGGCCCTGGGATCACCGAGGACAAATTCATTCGGTAGTCCGAGCCATGCTGGCTTCAGCCTCCAAACTTGATATTTGGACAAATGGAATGATGGATCGGTGTTTCTACAGAAACAGTTTTACAAATAGATCAGTTTTACACCATATTGAAGAACGTTTGGGCTGATATTTGGGACTGTAGTCATTTGTTGGAGTGAATGATTCACTTCGAAGAAGGACAACAACCCAAAACATCAGTTCAAAAATTCTTCACTATACGTACGGTGTAATACTTATATCAATTTATAAAACTGATATTTGGATAGGACTTCGTATCAAGAAATCCCATTTTGCTAGAATCTACAGAGTAAATACCTCTCTAGGTAGTGTTTAGTTCTAAGTTGTCATATAGAATTATAGTTTTAAAAATATCTTTAGGTTTATACGGGATTTGGAAAAAAAACATTTCCCCACAAAAAAACATTTCCTCAGTGTTGGTAGTTGAGGTGTCTGTAATTTAGCTTCAGGAATTTAAAAACCAGACCTGGGTTGTTCAAAGGCTGGTCAACTTTAACCCTGGTTTAAACCATAATTCATGCATCAATTATTTCTCTTCTCTATGAATTAGTTTATGCATCTTATTCGAAACTGCTGGTTAAGATTTTCCAAGGAAAAACTTGTTAATTCCAAAGTTACTGTGTCTGTAAGGCTGAAAACAAAAACAACAAGAACATTGGTGTGGTAATTAACCCTGTATTAGTGCTAATCGGCTTTTGAACAACTAGGCCCAGGGAATTTGAAATCCTATTAAGGAGCCTCAAATATCAATTAGGAATACTAGGTACTTTACGTGGTTACTTTACGTGGTTACTTTACGTGGAATAACTAAAGGGTGTATCAGCTCTGTAAAGTATTTTGCTAATTGTAATATTTTTGTTTCACTTAATTTCGTTTAGTTTCATTTGTTTTTGTTCGCTCTTAAGAATGGGAGCAAAGAGACAAGTATTATATATTCAAGTGTTGAAATAATCTGTCGTGAGATAGCGAAGAGCTCATGTAATTATTTGAAAAACAATTAGGAACCCTAGACACCAGATTAAAACAATTGGGACTAATTCATATGACCATGAAATTACAACTCCATCTTTAGTTGAACATTTTACATGGAATATCAACTCCATCTTAGGTATTTTACATGGAATAACTAACCCCATATTTGGTTATTTTAGAGCCGCAATAGTATTCAAACCTGCGACCTTTGTGATTTAACGTTTAGCGGCTAAGTTATGAAGCCACTAAGGGTCTTGAAATAATGAAAGAGAAGGTGCTGCGTTTGCTCTGTTTCAGCAAATGGTTAGACCTTCTCAGATAAGTGCATTAAACTACAGGCCAAGTTTTTTGACCCATATTGGGTATTTAAAAAAAAACACTTAGATTTATCGCCAGAGTAGGGTAGTGATCTCGATGTTGCGTGATCAGTCTGTTCCACTAAAGAGTTTAGTTTTAAATTTACCGTTATGTGAGCCACTGTATAGGGACGACTAAGATTCTCAGCTATTGAATTTATACACATTTTAAAGTGTATTTGAGACTTATGTAGTATGTGTTGCTTAAATCTGATGTTAATTATAATTATTATTGCAGGTTGATCACTTGCGGGACTTCATCCAATTTAGATTCAGTATGGGGATCATTGATAATATTATTGCAAAGTGTAAGTTATGTTTCAAAAAAATATAAAGGGTGAACAGGAAACGTCTTCCTAAGAAGTGTAAAGTGCTCTCTTTGCATTTCAAAGAATCCAAAAGGGAAGGACATAACAATATGTTGTGTAATCATCCAATTTTTTTAAGTAGTGTTTTTCTAGGGTCATTTGTATTTACTAATCACAACTTTATGCAAGTTAAGGCACGGTAATACTTGTAAGCAACACAACATTGTTGCAAAAAAGGTTGAAAAGCGGTGCTGCGTGTTTTTCCACCCGCATACAAACTTGTCTTGCATAAAAATAATCTGTTGCAAGTTGATAAAGTTTGTTGCCAAAAGGAGAACAGTTTCTACTTTTTGCAACAACACTTCTAGATGCTGCGCGTTTTACTGCCACGGAGAAAGATGACGTTGCAATGTATCACCTGGTACTATTACCCTACGTGAAGTCAGGATTCACTCAACTGCAACAACTTAATTCGACTGCGAGGCAAGTTTGTACGCGGGTGGAAAAATGAGCAGCATCGATTTTTACACTGTTTTGCCGCAATGTTGCGAGACGAGTTAAGGTTTTGTTGCTTGTATTACGCTGCCTGTAGTTGTGAAGTTTATTAGTTCAACATGTAGTCATTTAATGAAAAGAACACTTTCAGTAATTCCATTTAAAATACTCGGGGTCAGAAGAGTAAATCTTAACCAAAGAAATTTAACTTAAGTCCTATTAATTCTCGATCTAGATTTTTAAACCTACAGCTTCCTCTTTGGTGTTGAGCACTTAAACGTGTTTGATTCGTACCCTTATGTATTAGAATTAAAAACATTCTCTATGTGTATGATATTTTTTGCTTTGTAAACTCTTTTGATACACACCTGCTTTAAGGGGCTCTTTTTATCTATTTCAAAGCTAAAGTAATTCTGTTTTTGGTTTAAAAACCTCTTGTATTGTACAGTACAAATGTTATGTTATTTGCATTTTAGAATGGCATTATTTACAACATAAAGAAATGCACAAATTATTTCCTTTTCTTATTTTGCTTTCGATAACTTCCTTTTATTTTCGTATCAATTATTTTGGGGGTTTAGATAAATTTACGTTGGGATGGATATCATTTGCTACTCACGGCGACACTCTTCTCATTCTCTTTCAATGACGTTCACTTGCATCAGGATGGCAAAGGTTTTTTAAGTGTCAAGATGCAGTAACAAAAGAGTAAATCAAAATCAAAGCATTTTAGTCTGTGTAAGTTTCGTCAGTGATCTGTTTAAGTTCACTATCTATTTGTTATTTTTCTCCAGATTTTGCTACAACTGTTGGATTTTTTGTTGTCAGTCGTCCATTTCTCAGCTTGGTTCACCCACGGCTTTCAAAACTGAAGCACAGCCATAGAATGGAGGTAAAAAAACCCAGGAAATTATCTTCAACCCTCTTGTTGCATTCTGTTACAGTCATTCTGAATGATGTTCATCTTGTTGCTGATGGATAGTGCCGGATCGTTGCGGTCAAAATCATTTTGTTTGAAATTAGAACCTAATATTATGACAGCGACCTCATATGTTATTTGTTATGTGTATTTATCTAGAAACATTTTTGGTCCATGTATGTCTGTAAGCTGCTTTCTAAGTTTCTCGCGCTGAGATGCAGATTTACCAATTTTAGGAAAAACTGACCGTAAGTAAAAATACAGTAACGCTACCGACTGAAATCGTGCTGTTTAAAATCCTCTGATTTAAAAAACGCAGCCCATTGATGATTGCACAAATGATGATTTTACAAACTGGTAAGGTTATAATGCATGCAAAGAGAAATCAGTTAAGCAAAATTTTCTGCTCAACCCAGTTTAAAATTAAGCAACTTTTCATTTTGTGCATGTCTGCTGCTCAAGACAGTTAACTTTATGAGTTGAAACCTAAGGTTGTAATTATAATTTTTTTTTTGTAATTTTATTCATTGGCACAGACACTGATTTGGAAATTAAAGAGAATTTTTCCGTTGTGAATCTAGAATGCTGCGCTTGCAATTTTGAAACACTGTTTACTCAATTAAAACCAAAGTCCAGAACCTTTTAAAATAACTTGAGAGGATGATGCAAAATATGCTGAGAAAGATAATCCCAAGTAAACTAACTTGGACTTGGACTCGAAGTACCACATTCTGCAGTACACGGATTTTCTCAACTACATCGTGCTTTGCTTCAGATAAAAGTTTAAGTCTAAAAGATATCACTTTTATATCGTGTATTAGTATACATTTTATTTTAGTTATTAAAAGGCAAAGTAGGGTAGTTATCATCTTGACCTCTTAAGTGTTAGATTTCCATGCTTTTACTTGCAGGAATGTATCATCTTTATCTAAGAACGCTATGGCAACTAATTTATAGACAAATCAATTCTGAGACCTGTCAACACTAGGTGGGCAAATGAGAAAACGTTCTCGTTTAATTAATTCATTGTTGAATTCCTGTGCTTGCTCAATTGCAGGAATACTATCTTTCTGGTCGTATGATGGTCAGAATGGCTGAAGCCATAGGCAGATTAGTGTTGGCCGGACGGGAGATGACCAGACTTGCAGGGTGAGAAATCAATAGAGTTTGGTTGTCATTGGATATTTTACTGTCATTCCCATCAGCTAAAGTCTGGCGTTCTTTTCTTGCTAAACTCTCCAGTAAAGATTTTGATGGTTACGAATATAATCCTGATTTAGCGTATAATTGTGCAATCATTACAATTTCCTCAAATGTGATTGGTGCATAAACTGCACTCTACAAATTTGAAATCGAACAGTTGGATGTAATGGGACATCTGTAATCGAACAGTTTCATGAGCTAATCATTTTAAGCATTTTCAGATAAATCCACCAATCACAACATAGATTACAATCATTTTAGCAACTTAACAACTTACACATCAAAGCAGGGGCCTTTTCCAAAATTTGTTTAAAGTTATTTTTAAAGTCATTTTCATATTTATTTCTTCGGAAATTGTATTTACCATACATGAAAAATTGCAATTAAGATATTTTCCAAATTTCACTTCTTTTGTTTTTTCAGAAATTGTAATAATTATGTTTAATTGGTAGCAGGACTTCATGTCGTACAATTCAGTCTGTAATCATACTCGTGATTAACAAATCGGACTCCTGGCTACCATTATAACTTATATAGAAATGTTCATTTTCAGCTATTAAAATGAAATTTAGCATCCAATATTCACCATTTATTTGAATAATAACAATGTGCAATACACTCTACAATATTTGTTATATGAATGTATAGTAGTTATGAAATGGTTGCGAGTGAGATACCGTGGAGTATGCCATGCGTCACTTGTATTTTTTCCCGCATACACACGAGTCTTTAGAAGAGTTTGTATACGAGGAAAATAAAAGTGGCAAGTGACATTTCCACGGTGTCCCATGAGAAAGCATTCCATAACTAATTTGTCCCATGCCTTAAAAAATACACCTAACTAATCCTCGGTTAGGGAGAACTGAAGCAAAAAGTTTAGGAGTTCTTCATCAGTTTCTTGTTCACTTCCCATGTCTCTAAAGCAATTTTTACTTTATGCACACAGTTTTGGCACCATTTCGGAAACGTACGCACAGAGTTTTGGCGCCATTTCGGAAACGTATACACAAAGTTTTGGCACCATTTCGGAAACGTACGCACAGAGTTTTGGCGCCATTTCTGAAACGTATACACAAAGTTTTGGCACCATTTCGGAAACGTACGCACACGGATGTGGCGCCATTTTGATAACCAAGTGGAATACTACCTGTTGGATACCACAGAATATGCAACGGCTTACCAGGCCTCTGATTGGCTGTATTTTTTAAGGCATGGAATAAACATTCTATACTACACTATGAGGAATACACAATACAATATACACCACTTTATTTATGAAATATTATCTCAAGTTTCCTAATGTGCAAATCAAAAAGTAAATCAATGCTCAGAGTTCTTCATTTTTTTCTCTTGTTTAACTCAATACTCTTTAAATTGCCGTTGCATAAGATTATTGAATAAAAGAATGTTATTTTAAAAAGATGAACTTGTCATTATCGCTCAATTTCTGTTGTTATCGATGTTTTTCCTACCGTTGCAATTGTGTATGAATTTCATCCAAAACTCGCATCCATGTTGATGATCTAGGTTGCTCTTGGCAGCTTCACGATCAACCGCTTGTATACTTATTTCATCTACTATTGCTGTCAGAAAATATTACATTATCATTATGCATGATCTGTAACTTTATTCCCTTTTATTAAACTAAGATTAAAATAAATTCAAGACTTTTATGTAAGTTTACAGGATGTCAGTTACAATTGTTGTTCCATTTGTGTTCAATGTTATAATACTTGTCATTTAATTGAGCTTAGATTCACCGCTCGAGTTGCTACCTTGATGAACGTTCTTGGGGATTTGAATAGGGGTATTTACAAAAGAACCATGGTATCAAGTCAACAAAACAGGAATGGTGAATGCCAAAATGACAAAGGTAACTCTTTTTGTTGATGTGAAGCATCATTCTAGGATTTTGAAGACCGTAATGTATACAGTATAATTTCCCCTAGCAGACATTTACTGACGTTTTTCAGTGGAGTTGCATCTAAAGTTTTAGTGTTAACCTTTAGGAGGATTCAGATTAGGTAGTCCTTAGTGACCTTTTTGTCTTATAATCTACTTCCTTTGGATAAAGCTTTGCAAAGCCAATAAAACTCATAAACAAACTTGAGAGTGTTTTCAAAACTAGCCGTCGGCCGTCGCATCCGACGGCAACTTTTCCATTTGCAACGCCTACTCTCCCTTACGCGTTTTTTCCGTCCACGTATATTTCCTTTATTATTAAACACTAGCATCATAACTAATTTGCTATTTTAGAATTACTGTTACTTTCTTTAACTCTTGTTTGAACGAGAGTTTTGGCTGGAGTTTATAGATAATAGAACCAGGGGTGTGGAAATATGTATTTTGGACACTTGTCCCGGGCAAGTAAATATGAAAAATCTATATGCCCGGACCCCAAATCAACTTGCCCATAGATGTTTGATTTGAAACTTATTTTATGAAACAATAACCAATATTTCTTACTTACAATCTTTAATGTTTGTCTGAAATTACAATTAGCTTTCTGAAAAATTAGTCTGAGTCACTAATGACTAGTTCCTTGCTAGTAGAGGCTGCTGCACGTGGAAGATACGTGTAAATACGACGAAATACGGCGAAAATGACAAAAATTCGAAAAATCTTGCCGTAATACGGCGTTATTACGAAACAAGACTTAAGAGCACTACTGAATTGCAAGTTTAGACCCATAAAAAAAACTACTTGTCCGTGGACAACTAAACAACAAAATTTCACTTGTCCGGGTCCCTGACGTAACGAGTGGGGCAAGTCGGGCATACGATTTCCACACCCCTGTATATATAATGATAAACTCAATTGTATGTGTTATAAGAGAAGTACTTAGTTTAATGATAAACATGCAATTAATTTATAACGTTCTTCTTTAATATACTTGTGAATGGACAACGATTTAAAAAAAGTTTAGTTTCAAACATGAGAAAGCTTGCTAAGCAAATAAAGTGATGAACTTTTTCAGTCTACGCATGGAGCTTTTAAGAAGATTTTGCGGTTCCAAAATACTTAAAATCAACAATAAGTCCGATAAATTGACCCAACAGTTTCAAGGTACTACCTACAAACAACAGTTCTCATTAAAACTACAGAATGCAAGGAGGTGGGAAAAAGCCCCAATTCCATGAAAAGTCCTAGGCAATGATAAGTAACGGCATGACTATTTTGAGGATTTGTTTACCATTACCTCTTCTAGTCTACCAGCTATTAGCAATACGCGCGGCCAACTGACTGCGTTTATGGGGCACTGTGTTTACCAAGTAAAATTAGCCAGGGCTTTCTATGATGACAGTTATTTTAGTCGCCCCTTACATGTTTTAGCTATACCCCTAAATTATAAACTGAAACCCTGGTTGCAGAGGTCTGGAAGAGAGTAAGACTGACAACTGACTTACAGGCATGGTCCAGAGCCGTTCTTATTTTAAGTTTTGCAGGCCAGCGGATATTTCATGGAAACGAGCATTTCCGGTGACGTGTCGGTTCCGTGACGGAACCGAAAAATAGTTTCCGATTGCAACATGAACAGAATCAGTTGTTTAAATTTGTAAAAACTACAATAATGGCTATTGGAAAGTGTTAACACATATTCTAAGGTATAACCAAGAGAATAGTGGAGTTCAAACAGCAATTTAAAAATATCGAATATTTAATTTAACCATCAATTTACAAAAATACGTAATGTTTGCTTATTAAAAGTGTATTTAATTATTACAAAAATCTAGCCCTACGTTTTTATACTCTCTTTTATCAAAGAAGTCTTTCATGATCAAAATTTACAGAAGCAAAAAAAGTTTCCGACAGTTTCCCATGAATCTGATATACGGAACCGAAAACTGGTTTCCGAAAATTTCTGAAATTTCCAGGCCTGGATTTGGTATGCAATGTTCTACTTTGAGGCTTGTAGACATTTCTTCTTGTTGATACTAAACGAAGAGATTAACGATCATCTATTCATCTTCTGTTGACTAGTTTATTAAATATTTTCATCACTAAGTAAAAAAGATACACTGATTGACAGTGATTTAAGATTACTATCAAGCTAAAACTAGATGCAAGGTTTACGCTGTTTACCTGACGTCTTGTGCGTGGGTTACTCAGATTGTCAACGATGGTATCCACAAAGTCTACAAAATAAATTTGACATAGGTCTGACATCCTCGTATCTGAAATTGACATTCTTGCACTCTTTGAAATTTCAAAATTAGAAGATCTGGAAGGACTTAATGCAGGCAATAAAAGACACTGTTATTGCCGTATGGAAAGTAGACAAGAGCTCATTCATTGTCATTTTACTGAAGGCCTGAAATAACCATAAGGGATAACAGATTCAAGTGCCAGCAGGCATAAAGATACACAAATGTTCAGGTCAAGGAAACTAATACATACTAGTTAACACACTCTTTCACACTTCTTCACCCTCTTAACTATCGGTACTCACTCATTCATTACAGAGCTTAAGCTCTGGAACATTTATTCACGACCGAGGTCTATTTTCCGTGAGTGGATGGATCGAGAACGGCGTTTCTGGCGCGAATTTTTAACTTAAGCAGCGCGCGTATTACAACGATCAACGCACAAAGGGTAAAAAGGTGCGAAAATTAACTTTGAACAGCCCGACTGAGTCGTAAATAGGCTTTAAATTGTAAAATTGGTTACACACACAGCAAGAACCAGGAGCAAAAGTCAGTGTTAAAGTAATTGTAAGTAATTTATTTACTTACAAAGATATATTGACATTTTGTTGGGTGCTTGAAGCCATTCTTTTGATAAAAAAAAAACTTTGCAGTTCTGACAGACCAACACGGAGGCAAAACGCGGTTGTAAGCCTCTGTGAAGATCACCACAAACGCATGACGTGTACGCGGCATTTGCTGATGGTTTAGTTCCGGTTGGCCTCCAGGACAACAAGAACGCCGAGTGCTTTTAAAAGCACTCTATTAAAACACAACGGTCACAGATAAAAACACACGTAGCCCAGTATAGCTCTAGTAGCAAATCCTGTTTAGTTTCTGTAAATAGTTGTAATAGTTTGGATCCTCCCAGGTAAAGAATGCGTGACAACAATGTGTAACACAAATAGTGTTGCTAATGTAACACTAGCATGCACTGTGCAAATATTAATGCAGTGTACAATAGTACTATTTCTTGCCTTCAGAATTCTTGTGTTCTTCATAAAGTTGTTCAAGTTCCTGCTCATCTTCATAGGACCAACTGCAACCTCCTCTCTTCACCTCCCTGTGAAACAAGGACACCGGTATAGGTTTTAAAAATTTATCTTTTTTTTAAAAAAAAGGGCGATAAAATACAAGATTTATTCTATTTTCCGTACTGTGAATAGGCCATTTCCGAGTTTAAGTGCGAAGTTATTCTTATGAAAATGACATTGACTTGCATAAAAATGACTTTCATTTGCATGAAAATCCAACTGAATGCAGAACTCATTTTTATATGAAAGGTTTCGCACTTAGACTCGTTTTGAAACAGAGGCACAAGAGAACTTAGAAATGGCCGATTAGTTTTTAAAGAATCTTACACAATAAAAAAAACTTACTCTAAAAGTGCCTGCCAAAGGAATATTATGAGAGAATCAACGCAAATTGAGAGTTTTTCATTGCCTTCACAGCCTATTTTACTGAATGTAAACTATGCAGTACCTCTGCGCTAAAAATCCATATCCTTCAGTGATCTCACAACAGTCTGTAGTTGACTTCCAGACGATTACTTCAGCAAGAAGTACCCGGTTCTTGGGCAAAAGTTCGAAAAACTTTGCCAAAATGAATTTAGCAAACTTTACCATTTCCTATAAAAAAAAATAGGGCCATACTCAAGCATCAATAAATCTGCTTGTTTTAATGCTGCTGTAGTTTTGAAATTTAAAGTTAAACTTAATTACCATGCAACCTTTGTTTATTGTACAAAATCTGCACACGATTGGTTAAAGTCGACCACGTGATTTCTGTCGATATCTTCACAACAGTGGTGATATTTTGTTCACACACACTGAACAGTGACTCAAAATGCACTGCACGTCGCTTTGCTTCTGCATTAAAATTTCTTATTCAGTGCACTGGCGACACATGGAACTCGAAATTGTTCATAAAGCACTCGGCTTTCACCTCGTGCATTCTTCAAATTTCTCGTTCATTGTGTTAGCAGCGCGTCATGTATTTGTAAACAAACCTCTCCCATCAGTCACTAACCCTTTTTTTAGCAACTTAAGTGAAAAACCAGGTTAAACATTTCCAGTTGGTAAGGCGCCAGTCTGTTGTGCGGGAGGCTCCGGTTCGATTCCTGGCCAGATCAACACTCAGAGTCTTAAAATAATTGAGGAGAAGGTGCTGCCTTTGCTCTAACATCTGCAAATGGTTAGATCTTCACGTCTTCTCGGATAAGGATGTTAAATCGTAGGTCCAGTCTCTCTATCTCTCTGTCAAGGGATTTAAAAGAACCCACACACGTATGGCAAAGAATAGGGTCGTGATCCCGGTGTTATGGTCTTTCTTCCACTGAGGGCACTTCTTATCGGTTACCAAGTTGCGCCTTAACATGTGAGCCGCTCCAGCGGACTTTCTAAGACCCTCATCTGTTTGACCTCAACTGTTTATATTTGTAAACAGGATCTGAAAAGCCCCAAGGGGAGAACCTGTATATCTATCATATCATACCATATTATATCATATCATATTATATAATATCATATTATATCATATTATATCATATCATATCATATCATGTCATATCATATTTCTATCAAATCAAGCAAAAAACTACTATAAACCATTACTTTGTACTTGTGGGCCGCAGGATCGAAGAGGATTTTCTTGAATGTACAGAAGAGAGACAACTGGAAGAACATAGCAAACATTCTTAAATCGACAGCCACTCTGTGCATCATCTTGATAATACAATGGTTGGTGAACATAGAATTCTCTTTGTAAAACTGTAACAGCCACCAATATGGTTCCAAGATTGCCGATTGAGCCAGCCTACAAACAAAGCCATCACATTTTGATTAAGGAGACAGTTTCTATGACAGAGGTTTGTCACATCATCCAAAAAACTCTGCACTTCCGATTAATTTACGATAAAACAAGAGACTCCGCAGCAGTCTGTACTCTGCACGAGTCTAAATTTATTCTATGGAAAAAAATTGAATATAAAGAAATTAAATAGAAAAAAGGAAAAATGAAAAAAAAAAGAAAAAAAGAAAAAAAAATGTTTCCAAATGTTTCAACCTGGGCTCGAACCCAGGATTGAACCCCGAGTCTCTTGCATCTAAAGCTGATGCGCTAACCACTAGGCTATGACATCATCAGCAGTGAAATTGGAGTGGGTAGGAGGTTGCACAAACGTGACCCGACAAAAACTAATAAAAAAAAATAATAAGAAACTCGATGCATTTTTTGAGTCTGCCCTCGTGCAGAGTAAAAAGAGCTTTTTAGTTTTTCATCGAAATGAAGCACCAACAAAAGGAGGATTAACATTATTGGTCAAGGTTTGGCTGAATAAAATATTATCTACTTTTCGATTGGTTGCAATAATATACTTCTGTCAGTCTTTAACCATAACAAGTGATATTTGTCATGGCACTAAAAAATTATAGAGAAGAAAAGTCTTTTTACCTATAAAAATGTAAGCACTATCTTTGTATTGTCTGTGCCATGAATGATCATCTTCCAAACCTTGTTGGAGAACTTGCTCATTTAACTTTTGTATATTCTTCACATTTCTAAAGTTTGACATAACCCAGTAATTAAAAACTTAACATTTTAAAATAATAATAAATTCTATTTTAAATCAAAGGTTGTTAGTTGACTACAACATGTAATATTCTCAAATTACAAATTTGGTCTAAACTGATTTAAACTAAGACTTAAAATTTTCCATCAGGCATGATTAAAGTAATATGCTTAGCAAAATTTGTTTCAGAACAAAAATTGACTCATCTTTAGAAGTGAATTAAAAACTGATGTATTTGAAAAACTTCATGGTAACAGTATTGAATAAAAAAAAAGCAGATAGCTCATATTTCCAGAAGAAGTTTAGGAGTTGTAACTGCTGAATACCCTGCCACGACCCTGTTCTTGATTTAACTGTGCATTTATTTTTAAAGAACGGCAGATGCACAGGAATAAATTATCGCTGGTGGCAGGGTATTCTGTAGATTTTACAAATTAAAGTAAAAACTGGCGCACATATGCTAATAGCTAAGCTAAGCTAAATCCTTTATGAGCCAAGTGGCCCATGGAGCTGGCGCTTATCTCCGGTTTCTGTAGTGTTAAGCGGATGAGAGTCTTTGACTCCCCCTGGATGGGACACTAATCTATCACAGGTTAGCTCCCAGCAGATGCTGGTACTCATTTACCTACCTTGGAAGGACGGAAAGTTGAGTTAGCTCAGGTGGGAAAGAAGGTTGCACAAAAATTAAGATTTCGGCAGAGGGATAGAGCGGGCAGACGTGGCTGGCACAGTTGGTAAGATCTCTACTTTCCAACTGCAAGATCACCAGTTCGTTCCTGGCAGTCTGCCGAAATTCGAATATTTGTGTGACCTTCTTTTCCACCTAAGCCAACTCAGCTTTCCATCCTTCGGGGGTAGGTAAATGAGTACCAGCATTAACTGGGAGCTAACCTGCAATGGACTAGTGTCCTGTCCAGGGGGAATCAAAGACTCTCATCCGTTTAACACTACAGAAACCAGAGATAAGCTCCGGCTCCATGGGCCACTAGGCTCATAAAGGATTTAGCTAGCTTAAAGGGATAGAACTATGCCAACCACAACTGCCCCTTAGAAGATAGTGGAATGTCAAATTCTCTTTCCTTGGTACCTGTATACACATTGACAAATATACTTCCAACACGATCACAGAATACAGACACATAGACTTTTGAGTTTTTACTTATTTAGTTTTACAGCTGGTATTTCCAAGGATAATTTAAATTTAAAATCAATCAAAAATGTGATATCAAAAGGAGATCTCTATAAATTGTTGCACCACAACCATTAAATTAAATTACAATATTTTTTTTACAATATTATAATAATATAATTAAAGAAGTTAAGTTTATTAGATGAATATCTGAACAGATACCAAGTACACTGAAACCAAAAGCTGCTCTGAGACTACCAGGAAGAGAGTACCAGAATTTAACTGCAAAATAAGTGAATGAGTGTTGGCCATAAGTTGTAGCAGACGGTTTGAGAAAGAAGATAACAACAATCTCGCAGAGCCCCATTCAAAACAGTTATGCTGAATGGGGCATTTCTGTCTAAACTGACTGATCTAAATGAATAAATAAATACGTGAGAATGGCATAGACCTGAGAGTATCACTCATTTTAACTTGTCTTTTATGCTGTTTATGAGAATTCGTTCTGACATAGTTTTGATTACAGTAGTCATTATGTCATGGGGATGTTAAATAAGATAGTGAGTAAATAAGAGAGAAAAGCTGCTTG
>JAOBAY020003476.1:0-15537 GCA_025331085.2 Zoanthus sociatus | reverse complement strand
TCTATGCTAATTGCTCTGAGCAGTATTGTGTATCTAAAACAAAACTTTTGCTTTCTAATGATGTTGAAACAAATCCAGGTCCCAATGAACATAATCTAAACAATCCTGTGAATGTTACTTTTGTACCTGATCCTATTAATCTATTAGAACAGAGATTTAATCGACTGGGCATGAGACCACTAGATGTTGGTGGTAGAGGTGACTGTTTTTTTAGAGCAGTGTCACATCAGTTGTATGGTCATCCAAACAACCACTGGAACATAAGGGTTTCTGGGGTTGAATATATGAGAGAAAATCCAGAAAGATTTATTGAAAGTAACAGTGAAAGCTGTTGGAGTGACTATCTCAGTTCAATGTCAAGGAACGGAACATGGGCAGATGGCCTTGTTATACAAGCTGTTGCAGATAAACTTAATTTAGCAATTAACATCATAGAGTCAACCCATATTTTTCTGACTTGACATTAATTCAGCCTGTAAATCCAAATCAGGAAGTTAGAGTTATTTACATTGGTCATATGATGAATATCACTATGTATCATCAGTGTCTCTTGATTTAAACCAACAACGTAATGAGTATTATAAGAACTACCGGCGCATGAAAAGAAAACAAATCAACCAGAAAAAACTGGAAAAGGCTAGCAATAATTCGGGAAAATGTATCCAACGAAACCGCAATGATTATTTCAGAGAATACAGCAAACGGAGGCGATTGGAAAATGAAATTCAAAACAAGAAAGAGACCAATAAAAACTCTGAATGTTCAAGTACTCTTGAGAATTGTAAACAAAAACAAAATGATGATGTACTTGTGCTGGAAAGATTTGAAAGCCACAAATCCAAAAGATGGTCTAATCATAAGTATAGTGAAAAAACTGTAGATAATTTGATTGCGAAGTTCCATGTTGCAATTTCTAGAGGACCACTATACATCTGTTCCTGTTGTGACCAGTTGTGGTATAAACACAGTGTAGTTTCTACTGAAAGGCTAAGGCTGTCCAACCATGATGTGATAAAGTATTTATTGTGTAAGACAAGTGTTGACAATGTCGAGTGGATCTGTCATTCTTGTTACAAATACTTGAAGAAAAGCAAATTACCCCCTTGTGCAGCTAAAAATGGAATGTCATTTCCAGTAAAACTAGACTTTTTTGACGTAAATGAGTTGGAGTGCAGACTTCTGGCTCCTAGACTGGCATTTCAAAAGCTCATACAGGCTCCTAAAGGAAAGCAGTTAAAAATAAAGGGAAATGTTGTTAATGTCCCTGCCGATGTAAACAGTACCAGTTAATATGCTACCACGATTACCTCAAGAAACTGGAACAATCAAAATTCAATTGAAAAGGCGATTGCAATATAAAAGTTCTGCTTTGTCACTGAATGTAAGACCATATAAAGTTTTACAAGCAGCAAAGTGGCTAGTTTCAAACAGTACTCTCTATAGAGAACAAGAAGTTACTGTCAGTAAACAAAGAGCAGCAAGCTATGCAATAAACTTCTCACATAGTGAAGTGGAGGATGAAGATATTTTACAAATTAATGAGGATACAAATTCCATTTTAAATGATAACCAAACTGTTGATAACTGGACTGAAAATGGTACAGAAACGCCTGCAGGAGTAACTGATACCATGTTAACAGGTACTGACTTTTTTGAAGATTGTGAACAATCCCAAATTTATAATATTGCACCTGGTGAAGGAAATGTTCCTTTGAGTATATTTAAAGATGAATATTCTGAAGAATTAGCATATCCAGGAATATTTCTAGGTCAAAAAAGGCCTAAGAATGAAGAAAGACTAGTTAAGGTACAGTATAGTGATATTTGCAAATCAGAATTGAGACGGTCAGACCGAAGAGCTGCTATGTGTGTTGAAAATATATTTTTTTCAAAACCAAAAAGTTGCAAATGAAAATTCTTCTTGGAAAATCACAAATAGCTCTGAGGAAATGTAAGGGAAGTAATGGTACTTTGACAGCTGGTCAATTAAAGCAACCAGGTGCTTTAGAAAAATTAGTTCACCTGGATGAAGGTTACAAATTCTTGAGAGCACTTCGAGGTTCACCTGCTTATTTTGAAAAGGCCAAAAGAGATATCTTTGCAATGATCAGACAGCTTGGACCTGCTACTTTATTTTGCAGTTTTTTATCTGCAGAAACACAGTGGATACATCTGCTTAGAATACTTGGGAAGCTCATTGACAATAGAGAATATTCAGATGATGAGTTAGAGAACTTAAATTGGGAAACAAAGTGCAGATTGATTCAGAGTGATCCGGTAACTTGTGCACGGCATTTTGATTATCAGTTCAATCAGTTTCTAAACCATTTTTTATTGAGTAATGTTCCACCATTAGGAAAAATTGCAGACTGGTTTTATAGAGTTGAATATCAACAGAGGGGTTCACCTCATATACACATGTTAATATGGCTTGAAAATGCACCAGTCTTTGGTCGTGATAAAGATAGTGATGTCACAGCATTTATTGATCAAATAATTACTTGCAAAAAATCAAATAACAATCCTGAATTGGAATGTCTTGTCAATAGACAAATTCACAGACATTGTCAAACATGCCGTCGAAAATCAAAGAATGAGTGTAGGTTTAACTTTCCACAACCACCACTGAAGTCAACAAGTGTTTTGTATCCCTTTGGTGATGATATACCTCCGTCTGACATCAGGAAGCATAAAGACAATTGGAAAAACATAAACAAATACTTAAATGACATGAAAGAAGGGGAAGACATTTCCTTTGACCAACTGCTGAGTAACTTGAATATCACCGAGCAGAATTACTATCTTGCTATTCGATCTAATCTCAACTCTTTTACAATATTTTTGAAAAGAAATCCTAATGAACTGAGAGTAAACAACTATAATATTGCCTGTCTGAGGGCCTGGAGGGCAAATATGGATATACAGTTTGTTCTCGATGTTTATTCTTGTGCAATGTACATAGTATCATACATTTCAAAAGCACAGAAGGGAATGAGTGATCTGATACAAAGAGCTTGCACTGAGGCAAGACAAGGAAATTCCACTATAAAACAACAAGTGAGAGACATTGGTAATAAATTCTTAAATACTGTGAAAATAAGTGCCCAGGAAGCAGTATACATAATTCTGCAGTTACCAATGAGAAAAAGTTCTAGACAGGTGGTTTTTGTTAACACAGCCCCTCCTGAGGATAGAGTTCATCTCTTAAAGCCAATGAGTGACATAGAAAACATGAATAATGACTTAGACGAAGTTTACTCAAGTGGTCTGTTAAATCGTTATATAAAAAGACTTTCCATTCACGAGAATCTCACATTAGCTGATTGGGCTGCATTGTATGATTCAAGAAAGAAGCCCTTCTTTAAGAAATCAAAGACTATTCATATGGACAATCTCCCACTGGAAACAGTAGACAATGATGAAAATAATGATGATGAACTATCAACATTTGATGAAGAGCGTAAACAAAAATATGATAAAAACAAAGGAAATTATTCAAAACCCAGAATTATTAGAAGCATTTGGTTCAATGTTAAATCTCACCCAGAAAAACACTACCGTGAGCTAATCATGCTCTTTACTTCTTGGCGAAATGAAGAAACTGATTTGTTATGTAGTAGTACTTCATATGAATACCGTTTCTTTTTATTAAAAGAGCAGATAGAAAAGCAAATGAGACAGTATTCTATATGTAATGAAGATCTAAATGAGATTGAGCAGCATTTAAATGACAATGATCATAGTGAAGAATGGTTTGATTCCATAGCACCAAACACACAAAATGTTGAGCTGGAGGATAAGGCTGAGGGATCTGAAGACTTACACCCAGATTTCAATGAAAACTATGACCTTTCCAGTGATCTTAACATTCCATCAACATCATTCAATAATGAGCCGTTGGTGTTAAATGAAATACCTGATACTCAATATCGGCAAATGGTACAGAAGTTAAACAAAGAACAAAAAGAATTTTTTTATCATGTTCTTCACCAGATCAAAACCCTAGAAACCCCCTTTTACTGCTTTTTAAGTGGTGGAGCTGGTGTTGGAAAATCACATTTAACGAAGGCATTATATCAAGCAGCACTTAAATATTACAACACTCGAGCCGGTGATGGTTTTCACTATATCAAAGTTATACTACTGGCACCAACAGGAAAAGCTGCATATACAATTAAAGGGAACACTATTCATAGCACATTAGCCATTCCAGCTAATCAGTCATTAAAGAACTACATGAAGCTTGATTCAAGTAGATTGAACACATTGAGAACTCGATTTACAGGTCTTGAATTAATCTTCCTGCATGAAATATCAATGGTAGGAAACAGTATGTTTTCAGTACAACTTAACAATAGCCTTAAAGACATAAAGGGATCTAAGGAAGATTTTGGAGGTGTAAGCATTATTGCCATTGGTGATTTGTTCCAATTACAACCTGTTATGGATAGTTATATCTTTAAAGATTTCAGAGGTTTAAATTATGCAGTTCTTGCACCCAGTTTGTGGGAGCAACACTTTCAAATGTTTGAGCTTCATGAAATCATGCGACAAAGAGACAGCAAGTTGTTTGCTGAACTGCTGAATAGGTTACGTGAAGGTAAACACACAAGGACTGACATTCTAAAGCTCAAAGAGAGGATAGTAATCGAAGACATAAACAAGCCAATTGATGCACCTCACTTATTTATTCAAAATGACCAAGTAAATGAATTTAATGTAAGAGTGCATAATGCAGCCAATGGGCACAAATTCAGAATTAAAGCTCAGGATAGTGTTATTGGTGCCAACTCTTCAGAGTTAAGAGCAAAAATATTAAGACAAGTAAATTCCCTCAATGATCCAAGGAAAACAAAACAGTTAGCATTGAACCTTTGTCTTGCTGAAGGTGAAAGAACTGACCTTGTCATGAATGTACGAACTGAAGATGGCATGACAAATGGTGCTGGAAATGTCATTAAATTAATCCAATTAAACACAGAAACTGAACCATCAGGTATTATCTGGGTAAAGTTTGACCACTCAGATATTGGCTTTAAAACAAGAACTGAAAATAAACATCTGTATGTTCATGGAATAGATCAGTTGGACACCAATAAAACCTGTTCCTGCACAATTTGCAGTTGGTAAAAATAGAGCAGCAAAAGTTGTTAGAAAACAATTTCCATTACGTCCTGCAGCAGCAAAAACAATTCACAGGTCACAGGGTGATACTGAGTCTAGAATTGTCGTTAACGTTAATACCAAAAGGAATATTCCCCACATACATTATGTTGGACTTAGTCGAGTTACTACTTTTGAAGGACTTTATATAACAGACCTATGTGAAAACAAAATTGCTGTTCATCCAGATGTAGTTAAAGAAATGGAACGATTGAGAACTGGGAAACTCAAGCTTTGTATTTACACACTTTATGATGTTAAATAATCTTTCCTAAACATTTGTTATCTAAATGCAAGATCTGTGCATAAACACATCCAAGATTTGCGTACAGACTTTAATCATTCATCTGCTGATATCAATATATTTTCAGAAACAATGTTTAGTCATGAAGATCCTGATCATATGTATGATATAGTTGGTTATAGTCTTTTTCGAAATGACAGTCCTGGTTTAAGTGGTAGATCAAGGCCATATGGAGGTACAGCTGTATACAGCAAAAGCCCATTTTTACCTGGATATCCTTTCTGTTACAATGTACATGGTATTGAAATAACTGTTATTAAGATAAGTAGTTGTAAAGACTACACAATAGTGGCAATATATCGTTCACCAAAAGTTCCAGTTAGGCAACTGTGTGAAGCAATTTCTGAAATATTTACTATAATTTCAACAGAAAACAGTATTATTGTTGGTGATTTCAATATAAATTGGCTGAATGACACAGAGAAAAGACCTTTATATAATATTATAATAAGGGATCAACATTACCAGCAATTGATATCAACTTACACAACTGACAACAAAACATTAATTGACCACATATACACAAATATAGCTCATTTAGACATACAAGTAGGTGTGTTAGAAACATACTTCTCAGATCATAAAGCAATTTGGGCTTCATTTCACTTCCCAGTATAATTGTTAAAAATTTATTTACTCGAACATCTTAAAATTTATTACATTCTGCATTTAAAGTCGGCACAACTTATTATCACATACATTATATAATTTTGTCTTCATATGTAGTCTGTTCTAACTACAAAAAGTAGCTTGCAATTGCCTAAGTCAAACTGCATTTTATCCTTAAAATCTTATATTAACTAATCAATTAATTTTTTTGATTTTTTAAAGTACTAAGATTTACAATATAATCACCAGATCTACCTTTACAAAATTTAGCAGAAATGCATTACTATTTTTTTATTTCTTACAGATATCACGATGACTGACAATAAATGCAAGGTATGTATATTAACATTCCACAAAACAAATAATTTTTAGTACTTGCTGTGAATTCTATGAAATTTACTGCAAATACAAATGCTATTGTTTTTATGTTTTACAGACTTCTTTAAAGATGACTCGGAATAAAAGCAAGGTATACATATGTATATTAACATTCCACCAAACAAATAGTTTTAATTTATATTTGAAATATACCACAACCACCAGTTGCTAAATTATGTGGTTCATCATGTATATATAAGTTCAATTACAGTAATCATTTTTTCAGTGAAAGATTCAACAGAACATAACAGTATTTAGGTACTCTACAAACACTAGAAATCACATATTAATTAAATATGGTCACCATACATTGATGAATTAACAAGTAGCTTCTTGTTAGAAACTTTCCAACAGTAGTCTCGAATTGGATGCTAAATAGAACTAGTTTATCAGTTAGCAGAGGTTCTACCTTTCTATTAACAACTCAACCACTAAAAACATTTTTCAGGGTTCTTCAAAAAAACCAAAGAAGAAAGTACATCAAATTTCAGGTATGCATTACTTTACTTTATTTTAGTATGAGACTTTCCGTATGAACTTTTCCACACCGATGCATACAGTGTACACATGAGAGGTAATAACATTCACATACAAATAGTATTTTATTATTTCTACAATATTAATAGGTTGCTTTCTAAATCGTCACTTTAAATGGTCTTTGAACCAAAATCTGCTATTTGATAAAGTTATATTGGTCAGGATCAATCATTCTTGCATATTTCCTCCTAGTTTTAAAAACAGTAGAATGCAAAATTACACTGTTCTTAACTTTCATGTATTCAAAATATGTTTTGAATACTTTGAACTAAGTAACTATTTTTCTCAATAATATTTGTTGCAACATGAATGCAACTGTTAAATTGTACTTTAAAGATAAACTTTTTGGAGCCAATACAGCACAATGTGAATCTTGTAGTTTGCCTACTTATGAAGTATTTAGAAAAGCTTGTTATTTTTATTATTATTACTAACTGTTATTATTGTTGTTATTATTATCATTAATATTGCAAAACCATAGATTTGTCACATATTCTTTTTATTGCACTCCTTTTGTTTGCTAAACATTCACAAACTTAATATCATGATATTATTGTTAAAATTGTTTGAACTTTAGAATTTTATGATTTGTTGATGACAAAAGACACCCTTTATTACAGAAAAACATGGAAGTATATAAATTTTTGGTTTTTTTTTTTGCTTACCCACTTTCCAATTTCTGTGACCAGTTATTTCAATGTGATATAATTATACTAGATAAAACTACTAAAATATTATTCTTAATAAGTTCTGTAAAAGGCATTTAATTTTTTGATCACCAAACATGCCCATATATGTTTCTGTATTTGTATTTATAGAAACAACTAGTATCAAATCACAGACCAGTGATTTTCACAGTGTTGAACCAAGAGATAAGACAGACATAAAAGGTGAGTGGCCCCTATGTTTTGCACCTTTGTTCTTCTGCTCCTTTTTCCCAGTCTGTACTCTTCTGTAGTGCAGTTTTAATTGCATACACTCATTTTACATGAAAATACTTATTCTTTCTATCTTAGTACATCTAGGCCAACTTATTTACCAAACTTGTACATACAATTATTATTGCAAATATCGAATTTTTAGATTTCTCTGACATCAGTGCACAGTACCAAAATTCTCCCATCAGTGAAGTAACTCCTTCATCACACTGTATGGAAACTGCAGGCATAAATTTATGCATTTAAATTTTTGATCACCAAACATGCCCATAAAAATTATATATTTTTGTATTTATATTCATAGAATTAACTAACACCAAATCACAGTCCAGTGACATTCTCAGTGTTGAATCATCAGATGAGATGGACATCATAGGTGAGTGGTTGCTATATCTTGTATCTTTGTTCTTCCATCCCCTTTCCAAATCTTTACTTTTCTGTAGTCCAGGTGTTCATATACATTCATTTAACATGAAGACAAAGGCCAATTTATTTATCAAATTTGTATATACAATTGTTGCACATATATTACTTTTACATTTCTGTGAAATCAGTGCACAGTACCATAATTCTCCCCAAATCACTAAAAATTCCTATACATATTTCTGTGTTTATATTTATAGAATCAATTAACATCAAATCACAGTCCGGTGACTCTCACAGTGTTGAACCAACAGACAACAGAGACATAATACGTGAGTGGCCCCTATTTCCTAATCTCTACTTTTTTCAGGATTGTTTAATTCACATATACTCATTTAACATGAAACTACTTGTTCTTTCCACCTTAGTGTACATAACCCTATTTATTTGTCAAACAAGTACATACAATATTATTGCAAGTATTTTATTTAGATATCTCTGACATAATTGCACAATGTAAAAATTCACCCATCAGTGAAGCAACTCCCTTCATTAGGCAATGTGAAAATTATTGGCACTTCAACATAATTATACTTGCACATGATTAAATTTAACTCACCCAAATTTATATTGTATCTTACTGCAGCACAACTACAGACTTGTACACAAAGTGAGTATCCTACACAGAGTGAGCATCCCACACAGAAAGAGTATCCCACACAGAAAGAGTATCCCACACAGAAAGAGTATCCCACACAGAAAGAGTATCCTACACAGAAAGAGTATCCTACACAGATCGAGTATGTTTTCCACTTATACTTAACATGTTTAAATACTCATCTAAACTTCTAATTATCTAAGTTTATTTGCCTTCCCTTCATCCTTTTGTCACAGTTTTTCACTATACTAACTCAGGGAACAAACTGGGTCAGCATTCTTGGACATTTTGTAATCTTTAATTAATAGTGTCTGTATGAGTAAGTTATTTGTTTAAATCTGTACTTAATTTTACTTATCTCAGACTGACTACTGTCTTTATTAATAGAGCTAATCTCTCTTATCTTCAATGAATAACATTTTTTTATTGCTGAACAATAAATAATAACATCTTTTTTATCTGCTAGATTGGCACAACAACATTTGCCTGATGTCATTACTGGATATGTACATAAAGTCAGTGAAGTCCATTCTCCCACAAGGGGTAACCCCTACTTTGACTTTAATCTGCAAATATCTCCGTCAAAGGTAGTAAGGGGTATATGTTATTCCCCAGAAAAACGAGCCAAATTAAAGGAAACACAACAAAAGAAAATTCCTGTTAAAATTGACAATGTTCAAGCCTCTGTTGCTCGTCGCCGAGCATCTGAAGAAGAATATACTGTTAAAAAGAAATCTCGCATTACGCCATGTACTGCATCTTTTCCTTGCAATGATGCATTTTCACAGACAACATTTCCTATTGCTGACATTTCACAGATTTCAGACTTCCAGGCGATAAATGTTAATGCAAAAGTGCTATCTGTTGGAAAACAGTCCGTTGTAAATGTAAGAGGCAAACAACTTGTCAAACTAGATGTAGTAATTGCTGATGAGACTGCCAGCACTAAACTAATTCTATGGGAGAATAATTTCCAACTAGTTCAAAACTGTTCTTATGCTATCAATAATGTCACAGTACGTTCATTTAATGATAGCAAGTATTTGAGTACCACCAAATACTCCACTATAATTCCAATTCAAGACATAAAACACACAGCTCAAGCTATAGCACAGCAATATGGCCAAAAAACTGCAGGAAAAGTTTTAGCTATCCAGATGACACAATTCAAAGTTTGCCCATTTTGTAATACTAAAGTACAAAGTCCTGAAGATTCCTCAGTTGCCACAAAATGTTCTGGATGTTCCCTTAGTGTGCTTAACACGCGCCTTCAAAATTCCACCATAACAAAATTTGTCATTCAACAACAAAGTAACCACACATTTGTCAATTACATGGCACCAGACAGTGTTGTAAATACATTCTTGCTTTCACTTGACAAACCATCCGTTGATCATTTCACTGAACTTGAACTTTTGCATTTATTATCATCATATCCAAACCTTGATTTCACAGTCAGTGAAACAGACAAGCTTATCAGCGAAATTACCCTTCAACAATAATTGAATTAACCATTTCTACAAAACAAGACTTGTTGAGTTATGTACAAGCTTTTTAAATAAATACAGTAGGATTTTATGTTATGTTGTGGATAAATGTTTTACAAAAGATTTTTATGTTCACATTCTGTGCATTTATTTTGTACCGAACATTTTAATTTTTTAAGGTTGTGTTGGAAAGAAATGACTTGAAAAATTTTGGACATAAAACTCAGGGTTCGTGCTACTCCTGGAATTTAGTTTCAGTTTTCAAGGGCGCTTGAAAAGCTCTTGAAAATACGAATTTCTGCTAAAACCCCTTAAAAACTCCTTCAAATCCTTGAATTTTTGTACTGTCAGGAAATGATAGCAACTTCTTGGAAACAAATTATGTTAAATAAATAAACCAGCTAATTTATCAGTCTATTTCTGTTAAATCATTTCATTTAGATGGTGGGGGAGCCATTGTGAAGCATGTTTTAACACTCTTTGTAAACAACTGCTTGAGAATCCTTCAAACAAATTAAAGGCAAGTGGTAGGAGCACTCCTTGAAAACATTCGTTTGACCCCTTGAGTACTCCTGGAATTTCGTACTCACAGAGCCGCACGAACGCTGAAAACTAAGATTATTTTGTTGAGTTTAATTTTTATTATTTTATTGAGAAAAGTATTAGTTCAAAATTGTGTTCTTATTTCTGTTGGAAATCAATGCACCGTAAGACATTTGATTTTTTACTTCTTTCTTTTGAGACATTGATATGTTTTTGCCATCATATTCTTGCTAACTAAGAGACGGTTCATTATTAATTTTATTGGGAGGACAAGTTTGGAAAACTAGGATCATGAAATGTTTCAGGTTTTTCTTTCAGAGCCAATCTTTTAATTTAGATACCATAAATTTTCCAGTAGCTACCAAGATTTCATCAATTTTTTTTCTCAAAGCCCAGTTTGTCAATGCAGACAGTGTAACTATGGAAAACACTTGGTTATTTTGAAAGACATACAAGGTTGTATTGTCTTTAGTACCCACTGTTTTTCTTAGCCATATTTTTTAACCCTTTATTTTTGAGATAAATTTTCCCATAGCCCAGTTGATATTTTACCGACGCAGTCATTCTTTTAAATTAATAATGAACCATCCATAAGTGACAAAGATTTTGGTGAATTAAAGTTCATTCATTATTTAGATAAACTGCTGTTGAGTTGAATGTACACTTGTATCAATTTCCAAAATAGTGAAAAAAACGATCCACTTGTAGTAACCTAAATAAACTGTTTGAAGTTTCTTGATTTGTGATGTGTGGTACATCTCATTTTCTTAGACACCGAAATCCTGGGTTACAGTTCAGTTTTAATTATTTTCTCTTCACCACAGCTTTTCAGTAAAAAATTGTCCTGTAACCAAAGTACCTTAACTTTTCGCTCAAACTGCTGATGATACCAAATATCCAAAATAACAGTAAATGTGCCATCAGTGGTTTGCTAACCCAACGTTAAATTATAATTATTCCACAAATCTTCACAATGCAAGTGTGACCAATAAAAGCTAACTAAACTGTTCAAACTGGAAAATGACACAGTAAAATTCCAGAACTCATACAAATGCGATCGAACCTCATTTATTCCAAAGCAATCAGTTAGAGGTCATGTGACCAAGCCTGCCTTAAATTAGTTAAATGTTACAAAATGATGTTCAGAAATGGAAAGAAGGGTTAACATTAAAAGGCGTAGTTTCAAGTCTCGACCTTAAATACTTCGAAAATGGAAACAAATCACTTTCAAAATAAATGGCAAGCCTTCTGACTGAGGTTCCCACCAATGCAACCATAATATTGAAAAACAAATCGCCATTTTCTGTCCTCCCATTGCTTTTCTCTATCCCCAGAAAAATGGTGATAAAAAACTACCGATTCTGTAACTCCTTGCCTTCCTGCAAAAACATAACCCGCTATATACTAAATCAGCCGTTTTCTATCAATCACATTAAACATGTGTACGCATCGCGGACCTATTTTTTTGAAACTGCAATGGATTATTGTCCTTTCTTGGAAAAATCAAAGACTCTCATCCACTTTATTTAAATTATGAAAACTAGAGAGAATCTCTCATTCAATGGACCACATTCTACGCTCATATATTGTAGGTTTTAGCATTAGCTATAAATTATTATACATATATGCAGTGAATATTGTTAATGATAACTATGAAATTACAATTTAGAGGAAAGGAGAAGAACTCTATTGATATTTCATTTTACAGGTAAAACATGGTGAAATTCCAAGTTCTGATTTTTTGCCAGGCCCACAGGAGAAGGATAAAGATGTGAGTAATCCTTTAAACACTAATTTATGGCATGATTTAAGTTGGCTGTGCAGTTAATGATAACCTAGTGTAGTGAATATATGTTCCAATTTCTGGGGTGTTATTAAAACAATACATGTAATGATTTAATATTGCAGAACTGCAGTGATGTTGAGAGCTCGCATTCCACTCTCTCAGCTTCTGATGAGGAGAGTGATGATATAGAACCTTCCCAGGTTGCATCAAGCCCTGTGTCTTTGGAGGAAGATACTGCCATTGAAATGACACCAAAATTGTGCAAAATGATTGAAAAGTGTGTTTGTGGAAAAATATTGAACAGAGAAGAGACCTTGAAACTGCTTCGAAAGAAATTTTAGTAACAGGAAAGCACCTTACTTCTCTTACTCCATCTCAGCTGCTGGAAGTGGCTGCCAAAAAGTTGTTAAGAGGCAATTATTGTGTGATCCTAGAGGGCTCTATTACTAATAAACTGACTGCCACTATGATAAAAGTGAACAAGGAGATTGAATTCTAAACATCCTTGGACAGTAAGAAATTTTGTTCCTTTAATAGAATAACCTTTCCAGATTGTTTTAAAAAGACTATTTGCTTGCAAAAGCTATTTAAACAAAGTTGGGAGTGTACTAGCAAATAATTACTAAAAGTAATGGAAAAAAACATTTTTTTTTGGTAAAGTGTTAGTAATGCATTACTAGAGACTAGACTTACGAACTTTCTACAGAGTCAATTGAAAGACTCAGAAAGAACACAACTGTTGTATATACCAACTATCAATTGATGTCATTTATAAGTGCTAATTTGAAGCAGTTAGACATTGTCCTGGTTATGTTATGATTACGTGCACTGTATACAAATTCATAGAATACCTGGCTTGCATATATTCATGTTATGAATCACCAGTTTTGAAAGGATTTATAAATTATTGAGTCATCACAGTATACAGTATTACGATGTTAATATCTCACAACCAATTTGCACTACCATGCTGTGTTTTGGCAAGGAGCCATTCCTATCGTGGCCTCCCGGAGGATGTCAACAATTCCCAAAAATCAAAAGTTCATCTTAAGCCTCTGTGATGACATCACACTTTGCCAATGGTTTGGGCTAATAGGGGTAGATACAGTTTCAGAAAGTTGTGTTTCAAATTTGTTTTAGTTAATATTGTAAAACGTCTTATATATAGTTATTGATATACTTATTAAAGATTTATTTGTTCTATAGTTCTGATGTTTTATTCGCAACACGCAATTGTATTTAGTCATTGAACAACTTAAGCCCACTGATTAATGTGTTCCAGTAATTAAGGGAAACGGAAGTCACCTTGTGTTGTTGATGTGGGATTTTTGGTTTCTTGTACTGTATGCTGCCGGGTCAGGAATGGGACTTAAATAGGAATGTTAGTGAAATAATGCATCAACATATACTTATTATTGGTTATTATTTGGGACAGGAAAAGCCCATACCTGGATTATAATTCAGAATGTAAACACCCAATAATGGGGATATATTGGCTCAATATGAACCCATTACTGGTTTGAAAGGAAGATCCCATAAATGGGTTTTAAGTGGGAGTTTAAGAACCCAGTACTGGGGAAACATTGGCACAATATAAACCCATTATTGGTATATAATTGGGACGAGAAAATCCCATACTTGGGGTTAATATGGGAATGTAAGAGCCCAATATTGGGAAAACATTGGCACAATATAAACCCATTATTGGTATATAATCGGGACAAGAAAATCCCATACTCTGGATTGATATGGGAATGTAAGAACCCAATATTAGGAAAACATTGGCACAATATAAACCCCTTATTTTTATATAATTGGGACAGGAAAATCCCATACTTGGGTTATTGGTGGGAAATTAATGACCCATGAATGGGAGTGGTAACACTTTCCCAATTTTGGGTTTTTCCCAATATATTCCCAGCCAAAACCCTATTATTTCCCTTTTTAATCCCAAAATGGGAATTCTGAAATTTTTCCTGTGATGCTCCTTCTGTCACCATTTGCCCTCTACTTAACCTATAGTTGAAATACCGTTGTTGGGGAGTAAGTACAGCATTTGTAAATGGTTTCATTAACCATGTTCTACATGGAAAAGCAGAGTCTCCAAGGATATCAGATGAGACAGTAACTCCATTAACATTTCTATGGGTATATTATCTCCCTCCCTGTAATATCTTCCCAAAGTTCAGTAGACTGAAAAATTATAGAATCGTGAGAATTCCCTGGGAACCCACAACTAGCCCAATTGAATCTATAGCTAGCATCAACAATAGCCATAAGTACAATCGAATAAAAGTTTTTAAAGTTATAGTATTCCTTCTGCGATTCTGCATGACCAGCAGGGCACTTTAAAGGCAATGACATCCATCGATTGCGCTCCAGGCATATGGAAACTTCCACAATTGCTCCATATTTAAAACCTTCTCCTTGTACTGTGCTTTACTTTTTGGGAAATGTTGTTGCACGGAGTCTTTCCATAAATTATCAACAATTGCCCTGCACGCTTCACTCACTACACCGCATACGGTTGACACTCCTTTACCTTTATTGACCTTTATTGACTTTCAGTTTCATAAAACTATTAATTACAAAAACTCATTTAACCTGCAAGTAGCATTGAGCTATTCGGGGCAGGTTAAAAGTTAGACTCATAATTTATATATATCGCTCATATTAAAAAAGAAAAAAAAAAGCAGTCAAAAACCAGTCTGAAAAGGTTAGTGAAAGTAACTAATTAACTTAATTTATTTGAAAATTGTCTCAACTTGTAT